>JAUTYZ010727073.1:0-13806 GCA_032273725.1 Panulirus interruptus | reverse complement strand
CAAAGGCTCAGCTATCGCTTCTTTCATTGTTTTCGGGGGCAAACACCTTACCAGGGACTGCCTGATAAAGTTAGAGATGGGGATGAAAATGGAGATGAGTGAGAGAGATAGCAATGGAGATGAGTGAAAGAGACACCGATCGAGATGAATCTGGAGGTGAGCGAAAGATAGCGAAGTGGGTAAGCTGGAGATAAGGGGAAGATAAATGAGATGAATCTAGGGTTAAGGAAACTGACAGAGATAAAATTTAAATGAGATGAGTTTGCAAGAGAATTAACTTAAGCAGAGAAGAAGATATAAACTTATAAAACACTTAGAGTTGAAGACTTTTGAGTGTTCAGGATAACTTACAGAAGAATAACATGACATAGATATAAAAAATAACCAAGAAATCATATAAAATTGACGTTATCTCAGTGTTAAGGATGACACAGTGCTGGCGATGGTGCAGTAATACAAGTAAGCCTGTGTTGAAGAAACACTAACGCTATGATTATGGACAGAATTACAATATAATAACAGAAAATCATCATGGCTTTTGGAACAAAAGATATTGCCTTACAAACCTGTTAGAACATTTCATTGTCAAAAAAGATAACTGGGACCCAAAACTACCCTCAGACATAATGTACTTAGGAGTTGAAAAGGAAATCGTTGAAGCACAACACAAGAGGCTGCAACGTAAACTAAAATCACACAGTACAGGTGACAAACTATGGCTACGGGTTGTAGACTGGCTTAGAAAGAGAAAGTAACGTGTAGTTTTAAATGGTGAAGCCTCTGGTTGGTTGAGCATGGCTACTGGGATGCCTCAGGGATCCGTCCTTGGACCTGCTCTCCTCACAGTCTATATAAAGGACCGACCTAGAGCTGGGCCTTAGATCCAAGGCCTCAACATTTTTGGATAACGAAAGACTGGCAGGCGCAGCCACAAGCATATAGAACTGCAGAATGATTCACAGAAGTCTTAACATATGAATATTATTGTCAGACAAGAGGCAAATAACACCCAACATTAAGAACACTTGAAATTATGCACATGAGAGACAAGAGTACTAAACACAACCACAAAATGCTCTGTAACAGACTATTGAAACAAGATAAAGATCTCAGGATCGTTATCAGTAACCATATGAAGTAACTAAAGTGTTTATCAACAAATGATAAAGCGAAGAAAGGCAGAGATTTATAGCTGGGAGTATCCACAATACGACACCAGAATATATTCTAGCAATTCTTCAACTTACTAAGATGACCACATCTTCAATACCCAGTCCAGGTCTGGTCACTAGACTACAAGAGAACGAAGAAAAACATAACGAGTAAAAGAGCTGAAAAGTTAACATCTGCTCTGAAAAGTAATCGTATAAAGAGAGACAAAGAAGACTAACTCTTGTTTTTTCTAGGAAGCGGAGACACTGTGGGGACTTCACACGAGATATAAAAAAGCTGAAAAACTCGATCATATAAACCATGAAGCCCTTTTGAAGCAGAGGGAAATGCAGTTACGAAAATGAAAAAGAATCATATCTAATAGATGTAATACCAACCAGGGAAAACAAAATTATAAATTAGAACCTTTGAACCCTGAAATAAGTTAATACTAAGATTACGCTGAAAAAGAAATGGACAAATATTTCCTCCATTCGGGTATTGGATAGATGGAAAGAAAGACAGTATATACACACACGTACACTGACATGTTGCTGTTGCTCAACACGAACTTTTAAGACTGTCACGACTGACACTGTCGCTATAGTGTAGCGATCTCAAGCACAGTGTAGCGTAAAGTAGTTCAGTGTAGCGTAATTCAGCAAGATAGTACAGGCAATAGCCATTAATGATTCCATTTCGTTCTTTCTTATAGAATTCCTTGCTTCTCTGTCTCAGCATCGCGTGGATTTTCTACCATTCTTTTCCTTGTCAGCCGTTGTTACCTAAGGGAGTGGAGAGAGAGCCTTCGTACCGTGATATCATTGCCTCAATCCCTCAGGCGAGCCACAGAGATAAGCAGACCATAAACGGATAACCTAGTTACAGGCCAACAGGCCTCCTGTTATATATCTTTTCGATATGCTCTTATGTACTCGTCATAGAGCAACAGGCCTCCTGATATATATCTCTCCTACGTACTCGTACGTATGTACTTTCATTAATCTCCTGCACCTTGTAAGTGTACTTTCTGAAGGCGTTATGACCTTTGTAAATATGTCTACGGAATATGTTTACCACAGTTCACTATCAAACTGTTCGTCGCTGACCAGACACTTGAGCAGGACTGTGCGATCTTTGATCAAGACAGTAGGAACACAGAGCACAGCGTTATGGTCCTGTAATACGATTGTGGTATTTTTTACCTCACCCTTAGAGGTCATGTCAGAGGCCAGGCAGGGGTCGCATTGTCGTGCTTAAGGGGGGTTAAAAAGCAAGTGAATGTTTCTGATTTTTTTTTAGATGATTAATATGAATGTCCTCAACAGAGCAAAGGAATTAACATTATCTGACTTAATGATATGTTTCATCCATTAGCCTTACATCATAATAAACTATTATTTTTCTGTTCTAAAATGTTCCAAACGGAACATCTTATCACAGTGCTGTTTTCCACAACTTTAGCTGTACTTTATGGTACACTGGACCCTTTAGATATAGAAATGTATTTTTGCATGTTATATCAACTATAGTGTGTGGTACATCATACCGTTCGGACCCATTACAATTCTTTATGAAAGCAACTATCCACTGAGGTGCGCTGTTACCTATCAGTCCCATCAACAAGCATTATCCCCGCCTCCAGCGTCCATATCTTGTGGTTGCCAGCCAAAGGTATATACCCTTCAGCACCAGCCGAGCCACAGCAGGGAACAGAGGTGTCATAGTGACGACCTCTGGAGCCAAGACCTGCCACACATCACGTGTAACTTATACCCAGGTAATGACACTCCAAATAATGACACCCTTAATCTAATATATGACACGAAATATGTCTACATCTGCCATCTCTGAGCTAAAGGTTCCCACTATCACTGCTAAAGTAACAATCTTTGCAAACTTGATGTACGCCGTAAATTAATGTGTTGAGGACCTATGTTTATGCGAAGTCAAGACAACTCTGTATAGAAATTGGAAAAAGAATTATTTTGAAATGAAACATTTTACGAAAAGGAATCACATAAATGAGGAATAATGGAAGTGAAACTGAAATATATGAAATCTTTTAAGACACAAAACATAAGAACGTTAAAAACTAAGCATGAGAAAAACACAATAAAATGCTAAAACAAACATGCTACAAAATAACTGTAGCCAGAAAACATATAACAAAGAAGAACTAAGAGCAAAGTCATATGATGACAATGAATATAGAGAAAAAATATGATGTAAATAAACAGTGAACAGAAATGAGAAAAGTCAACAGTAAGCGAGTTCCTGTCGTGTACTCTCACGATATGAACAACTTAGGACGATGTCCACCGACCTTGTTACTCACCCAGAACACTGTCCACCTCTCCTGGACGTGGGTGCAACGCGTCTTACAGGGCATGTCAGAGGGAATGCCTGAATACGAAGGCAGCGTGCAGCTTGCCACAGTGTCAGAACAAGTTGCTGTTAGCATGGGTCCTATTTTAGGTCTGGTTTAAAAGTAAAATATGCTGGTAAGTTGCGAGATTAAACGCCAGAATATGTTAGCATGTATACAGGAATATTATTCGCAGAACAGAATTGATACATATGAATACACTACGTGGTTACCACCAGAATGTTTCAGTGGACAGAGTGGCTCGCTGCCAGAATATCTGAAGGTTTAGAGTAGTTCAGAGGAGGTGGAACAGCTGGGAACCCTACAACGTTTACAAGTAGGTGTATCAGCTGACTCACCTGGCTACATGATTAGAGAAAGACAACCGCATCACTACCTCTGATAACCAGGGATCGAAAATTCTAGTGAGTCAGCATCACTGAGAGTATTGTAGCGTTATAACCATTGAGAAGGTAACACCACAGTAACTTAATAGGATTTCTATAGTACCAACACTAGTGACGATGTCATGATGTAAAATTCAGCGGAAATGCTTATTGTACGGTCGTGTTGATTTCAACGATGAAGAGACCATATCATCTGAGCTATGAGCCATCCTTCATATCATAACGACTGAGGAAGAGCCAATGAGGGCACTCAGCTGCTAAAGCCTTTGGATGTACTCGAGCTGTACATCCGCCACTTTCAGAAGCGTGCACGATCTCACAGCACCAGGACCAGTGATAGTGACACAGTATCATAACTAAGTACGATATTACAGTACCAGAGCTATTGACGGTGACACAGTATTACATGAGAGTATTACATATTTGATTACAGAAAATGGCGACTTGATTCAAGACAACGAAGCCATTGCAAAGATTTTAAACGACTGCTTTGCATCTGTACTTACAAATGAAGATACAACTTATGTCCCGAATCCAGTTCTATTGCTAAGTGGGGAAAACATTTTGCAACATATTGAAATAACAGATAAAGATATACTATCAGCGCTAAATGGTATGAGAATATATGAAATAAAACGGCAGGCACATATAGATTTGATCTGAGGATAATGATGTATGTGAAAAATGGTATAGTTGAATCATTGGCTGCTCTTTTCACAAAGTCACTTGCTAAGGTAAGTGTTCCAGGGGAATGAGAATTTGCCAATGTAGCGCCGATATTCAAAAAAAGTTAATAAATCACTGCCCAGGAATGATCGTCCAATCAGCCTAACGTCTGTAGCCGGTACACTAATGGAAACTATCATTCGGGATAAGACTGTTAACCATTTCGCGGAACACCACGTAAAAATCTCTTCTCCACGTGGTTTTCCACGAAATCGGTCAAGTTTGACAAACCTGATTGATCTCTTTTATGATTTAATCAATATGTTTGATGAAAGTATAGCATTTGATGTCGTCTATTTAGATTTCCAAAAAGCATTCGATGAAGTTCCTCATCAAAGGTTGCTAAGAAAAGTTAAGTCACATGGTACAGATGAGGTTGTACTTTCATGGTTAGGAATTTGGCTGACTGGCCGTTAACAAAGAATAATGATTAATAGTCAAGCTTCAGAATGGTTAGACGTAACAAGTGGTGCACCACAGGGATCAGTCTTGAAACTTGTTCTCATTTTCATATATATTAACGATATTGATAATGGGCTTCACTGTAAAATCTCGCGGATGATATTAAGCGAGTAAATAAATCTACAATAGAAACTGAACGTCTGCAGCTTCAAATTGAAATAGACTGGTTGATTGACTGGGCTAACAGGTGGCAAATGAATATCAATATTGATAGGTTCAAAGTTTTACATATCGGTAGTAAAAATGAAAAGGCAAGCTACAACATGAGTTCTGTTACGCTTCAAAAGGTCAAATGAGGAAAAGAACTTGGATGTAATAATCTCTGGTGACCTAAAAACCAAGCAAGCAGTGCACAGAAGCAGTAAAAAGATTCATTGGAAGGACTTCCAAATTTCAGTCCCAGGAAATTATCCTCACTCCTTACAACTCACTGGTGCGTCCCCATCTGGAATATTGTGTCCAGTTTTGGTCACCCTACTTGAGGAAAGACATAGAAAGAATGATAAGAATACACAGGCGAGCTACCAAGATGATTCCTGGAATGAGAAACAAATCCTATGAGAGCCGACTAAACGAATTAAATCTATTTAGCTTATAGAAGAGAAGTTATTCAAAATCATTAAAGGCTTCGATAATCTCGATCTAACGAGCTACTTAAGGTTAGATTCGTCTGATTTCACTCCTAGTAATGGATATGACTCGTTGCCAAATGCTTTACCTCGAATGAAGCGAAGAATTTTTTTATTGATAGGATTTTAACATATGGAATGATTTACCAATTAGAGTAGTTGAAAGCAGTACCATAAATACGTTTAAGCATAGACTTGATAGATATTTTACTTCATATCCACAACTTACATTATTTGCACCTTCTTAGCTACACGATAAGTCTACAAGTCTTCATATTTAAGAAATCTGAATGTCTTTCTACTCTTACCACATTTATCGATAAGTTTCTGATCTCTTCCACTGTCACAAAAAGCTTTGTTAGGACCAAGTGGTCTGTTGCTGTTTGAATTTAGTTGTATCACAGCTAAATACTGTATTAGAGTCCCAGAACACCTGATGGTAACATAATACATTACGGAACACGATAGCACAGTGCCAGTACCATTAACAATAACACGGTATCAAAAATGAACTCTGTGCCATGTCACAGTGCCGGATCCACTAACCAGGCTACTGATAGAGCCACTGACGGTACCAGAGTAAAATGATAAATAAATTCTGTTGCCAGTGTCGGTGAATATAATGGAGTGCCAGAAATAACGATGGTGCTACGTTGCCCAGAGGATGAAACACTTGTTACCTCATCCTTCCCGTATGCTGGCATCTGTAGACATGTGTGTGAAGGGAAGTTATACCAGGTGAGAGGGGTAAAGACTCTCGTCCTAAAAAGCGTGAATGTAGAATAGAAGTGATAATGGAGGGAGAGGAAGACGGGATTATTGTTTAATAGATTCCCCCACACAGGATGATCCGTAGGTTGAACGTATAGAGGAAGTATGAGAAGCGTTCTCTCCTGGATTTATTCCCTAGATTTGAATCCATCGCTCATACAGACTCACAGTAGAAAATTAAATAGATTTTCTTCTGCTTGTATGCATTCGTAGGTACTCATAAAAACTATCCTGAAGTTGAGAAAGTAGACCATTAATTATTGCGGTAATCTCCACAAAGCATACATGCTTTTGTGTTGTTGTCCTGCATGACACATACGTATTTCGATTCATATAGAGTACACTTCTCATGAAGATCAACTGTAATCCCAACCACTTCAACCGATTTCCCGCACTTCATCTATCGCAAGGCCCTCACCACCTTTTCTTTTCTCACAACACCCCTGTCCATGGCTTTCTTACTTCGCATGCCTCCACCCTATCATACAACACATGTAAAAATCCTTCAAAATACTCACTCCATCTCCTCTTCACCTCATACCTGTCTGTTACCACTTCTCCATTTGTCCCTTTCACCGATGTTCCCATTTGTGTTGCTCTCACACATTTTCCTGCCCTATTTTTCAGCCCTTGTTCCTTCTTCTTGGCTTCCTGTCGCTTTCTCCTGTACATCTCCCAATCGCTTGCATTTTTTTCCTCTTCTTTTTCACAAGCAACTTAACCTCCTCATCCACCACTCACTACTTTTTTCTCCTGCCAACCTCCCACCTTTCGCTTACCAGAACCTTCTCTCGCACGTGTATACAGTGCTTCCCTTAATACCTTCCATTCCTCACCCAATCCCTTAGTTTCATTCACTTCACTTTATGCCATTCAACGATCAGTCTCTCCTGGTATTTCTTCTCACAAGCCTCTTTTCCAAGCATACTCACTTACCCACATTCTCTTTTTTCTAAAGCCTCTACAAGCCTTCACCCTCGCTTCCACCGGCTGACCCTCGCAGCACATTCACATCCAAGAGTCTCTCCATTTCACATCCATCAATTAGTATATAATCCAATAATGCTCCCTTACCACCTTTCCTGCTCATCCATGTATACTTAGTATGTCACTCTTTTTGAACGACGTATTTCCAATTAACAGTCCTTTTTCAGCACACAATTTCACAAGCTTTTCACCATTTTCATTCACAACACCGGGTACCCCATGCCCCCAGTTACACCCTCAATTGCCACATTACCCACTTTCGCATTCAAATCAAACCATCATTAATAATCCATCCTTTGCATCACAAATGTTGACACACTCACTCATCTCCCCCCAAAACAATCGCCTCTTCCTTAATCCTCTCGTTTCCAGGTGGACAAGCACTAATAGTCACCCACCTCCCGTTATCCAATTTTCGTAATCGAGAAATTTAGTAAAAAGTATACAGTTCACGGGACACCCAAGGATACTTGTTTAACAGCTGAAAATCACGTAGCTACAGTTCACTTTTGAAACAAATCAGTATTAGGACAAAGATGTTCTTGGTATCTGAAGACATATCTATTTCTCATAATAGCGGTCATCTTTGATGGTAGTTGGGGTCGCCAGACACAATTTTGGAAAGAGATCACCTGAGGTCCGTTCCTGCATCTCCACCAAGTTTGTTGCAAATTAGGTCTGTGGTTTCAGAGATAATTTTTATGGAATTTCTGATAAAAAGGCATTGATTTCATAATCAGCAAAAACCTGCAAAAACATAAATATAGCAGACTAAAAACTATATCATGTGTTATGGAGTACATAGCGTTAATTTGGAATCTGGTCATTGGCTCCTGGTGGGAGGACGGTGTCTTCTGGGTGTTAGCGATAGATTTGTAATCGCAGTAATCCACTGCATTGTGACTATAGCCTTAACTGTTGACTCATTTCCATCATCCTTGCACCCATAACTCCCGTCATTAGTGATCTTACTCACCTCCCCAACACTGACAGCCATAACTCCCCCAAGAGTGATCTCATTTACCTCCCACATCCTTACTTACTCCTATAACTCCCCTTCGGTATCATCACCTTCTGACGTATAAACATAGTCTTATGGAAGCCTTGAACATGCTATCTAATTTCTATTTCCTCAGGTTTTAAACCTTTAAGACAGCTCGAGGCCTCAGCCCTGACGTGAAGCCATGACCCCGGACCAATACACTCGTCCCTTCATTCCTCTGTCCTTCTGACATACTGACGCTGTTGCAGGTCTACTGGTCCCTTCACTGGCTGACGGGGAAGAAGTGGTCAATACTGGATATCGGAAACGGACAAATCATTTCGCCGAAACCAATGCCAGAAGAGAAATGGGACCAGTCGGACCTCGGGATCCCGAGAGGGTTTTGATTCATCACCGTCCACCTTGTAATGGTGTCCAGTTCCTCACGATGGCATGTGCTTTGGACCCAAATGTTTGTCCGTTTTTCCTTTGATGCTCTAACTTGTCTGTAACGTCGTTTCTTTCGCTTTTTATTATTCCTTATCTTTGCTTTGTTCTCCTTTTCTTACACTGCTTTAAAGGGGACTGCATTTTCCAGTAGTGTTAAGGCCAGACCACTTACTGAATCGGTCAACACCAGGAGTTCTTGCCAAGGGAAATAGGATTGAAAGTCTGTGCTTTCTTGGGGCAAAGATTGAGTGTATTCTAGGGAAGTTTAAGATGAGTACTTCAAACACTTCCGAAAATACGACTTTCACTTTACAGTTAAGAACAAAAAATGTAACCATTGGAAGATCAGAGGAAATTATAGCGAACAATAAGGTTTTCCATTGTAAGTTCAGAGAGAGCCATATAACTTATCTGTATTGGGATTAGTGGCCAGATATGATGTATCTTCCCAAACCGTCAATAGAACGCTGGGGATAAACAACAGAGTTGAGACATCACATTAGCTGTGACAGAAGCGTCTTTGCTCGGGATGGCCTCCATCTGAATGGAATCGGGGAAGCCCACCTTGGCGGAATGTGGGTCGAAAATATTAGTCTTTTTTGATGGAAATAGACTAGTTAAGTATCTACTACATACGAAAGCGTACAGAGGGATATCAGGTTGATAGGAAATCTGGCAAGATAGGTCAACTAGAGGTCACAAACCAAGCACTGGTAGGTAATGAGGAAGATTGGGAACGTGGTTGAGTAGGACAAGTTGAGTTCACTTCTCAGGTAGAAACATAGAGCACGTGAAGGCTAGACTTGAGAGGTAGTATGTGATTTTTTTGTTTTTGTTTTTTTGAGAGCAATATAAGATAATACCAAGAGCAAGAGTAAAATCGAAACTGGCTTGGATGACTAGGAAAACACAACTCATTCGTCATAAGAAAAAATATACATAAGAAAAAAAGTTAATGGAAGACAATGAAAATCATCAAGAACTAGTAAAAGCGAAGAAAAATCGTAAAAAAACCATAAAACAAAGTAAACGGGAGCATGTTAAAAAATATAAGATGTTAAACACAGCCCCAAGGAATACTTCGAATGTATGAGACAAATAAATGAAAAACTACAACAGCACCACTAATAACCTAATCTGATGACAATATAATGTCCTTCATACTAAATAAATCTAACTGAAGGACTGACATCTCTCGTCAGTGAAGGGGCATTAAACAATACATGAAAAATGGACTGGAAGACATGAAATATTATTTCTGTCACATAATAAACCTATATAGTCAAAAAACACTGAACATCAAGCCATTGATACCAAACAGCTAGACATCTATCGCTGAAACACAATAGCTTCTGACAACAACCGCAGCAACAATTGCTTTGAGGCGTGCGGTACGTCCGTCCACCAGGGTTGGCTCCTACATTTTAAGAATCCTGAGCAAATTCTCTTTTTGTAGCACCCCCCCCCCCCTTTCCTATCGTGACTGAGCCAAGGGATCGTGATTATGTCATCTAATTAATTAACACTCAGGCGTTCTTGAGCCACTGATGACCTTAGTCGTGTTTTGATGAGCTACAGTTTTGAGAAGGTGTTTTATAAAGCAGCCACCGTCACTGTCAGAGTGACACAAAGAGATCACTTCAAATAGTAAGAGTAAAACACATGAGTTATTACAAAGGTGTATTGCACAAATTATACACAGAACCTCAACCTGGGCGGCTATCTACAATAGGGTGTTGACTCTTAGTCTTTGAACCTCATCTCGATTTTCGTTCCACTTACACCCTGGTGCCCAGGCATCTCTGCCATTCGCTTCTTCACCAGCTCACTTGCTGTGTACAAAGTAATTGGTGGGAGAGAATAAGGCACTCATTATGAGCAATATGTCTGAGTACCCGCCAGGCTGTGTAAACCCGGTATATTTAAGGCACTTATGCATGAGGCATATGTGTTAGCAGAAACAAAATCCTTGGATAATAGCAGTCTTAGAATGAAGATGCATTGACAATTACTGTTTCATATACTAAACTACATTATTAAAGTACGTATATCTAACATTGTGTATGTAACGCTCTGATATATTTCCCTATCCTTACGACCTCTTCTCCCTCCTTGTAGAACCTGTTTCACAACTTGGCTCATCATGTTGTGGGATAACCAGAATATCGCATCCCTTCAAAGCTTATGTCACTTGCATTTGTTTGAAGCAAAGAGATCAGTTATGTCATCATATGACAGCTGCTGTCCCAGCTCATGGTTGATGCTGATTATAACGAGCCCACTCAGGCCATCTTGAGCCACTGATGATCTCAGGTGTGTTTTGATGAGCTTCAGTTCTGAGGAGCTCCTCACCGCAGCAGCCACTGTCACTGGGAGAGCGACAGCAATCCTCTGTGCAACCGAGAGGTTTGGGTATAGTCCTTTAAGCTGTTTTTCATGAATGAAAGAATGTACAGTTAATGCTGCCATGTTCTATGATGGCAAACCAGGTAGATTTAGAAATTCTTGGGTCAGTTGCTTTTTATCAATACCTGATTCACCATCAGAGCTCAGCGTTTGTCTCGTGAATTGCTTGACATTTCCCATATTTTGTTGAAGTTTAGCATTACTCCAAACCTCTTTCACCTAATCCAGTGTTGTGAATCCGTCCTCTTGAGACGCAGTGGTAGAATCTACGACCACTTTTAAAAGATCTTGTCTCTAGCCTCTTCAGTGCATTACTGAAGGGCTTATCAGATGCTTCGTAAACAAGATGTCTCTTGGTATCTTTGAGCCATTTTTCATTCAGAAAAGTTTCTACATTCATTTCTTTGTAAATCTCTTTTACTGCTAAAACCATTATTTCCTGCTGTTTTTCATGTCAATAGCCACATCCAACTGCAGTGAGGAAGACTATAGAAGCTTACACGTGTGATGGATGTTGGTCAGGATTTCATACCAAACCACTGAGTATATAAGGAAGCGGTAGGATCCAGCCTCCTCTGCCATAGCTTGAGCTTCTACTTTAGCAACAGCATCAGTGGACTTCTCTCTCACCTTCAACAATGCCTCCCTTACCTCAGCAGCCTCTGTGCTTTGCACTCTGCAATCCCACCTTGTCTCGCCCTAGGACTTCAAGGTGACATCAAGACATTTGTTCAAAATGGCCTGTCGTTTTGTTGCTACTGAGAAAAAATAAAGATCGTCTGGACGTCCCCAAAGTAATCACTTGCATCACCTGAGGATATTGCAGCATCAGTCACCACCAGATACAGTGTGTGTGCTCCACAAGGAACATACACAGCTCGAGGATTTGTCTTCAGCAGTCTTGATTGAACGCCTTCATTTTACCCTTTCATGTTTGAGCCATTGTCGTGTGATTGTCTCTGCAGTCATCAAACGCATTATTCAGCTCTTCAAGCTTCTCCAAACTGACGTTTGATAGACTGAGACCAGTTGTTTCTTGCATTTCCAAAAATCCCATGAAATGCTCTTTGATTTCTGGCATCCTCTCTAATGGCACAGTCTTTATTATCGTAGACATCTATTCCTGGTGGCTAACATCTGGGATGCAGTCCAATATAATGGAGTAATATTTACATTCCTTTGTGCGTGACACGATGGTTTCAAGCAATCTGCCGCTGAGTAAATTCAGTCAGCTCATTTTGGACGTTATACCCTGACACATCCAATATGTTGTTCCATTACTGGGTCAAACGTCGCAAGAAATTCAGCTTCTTCCAGAAAGTTACCATTGTTTGGCTTAGTCAAAGAGTTTGAAGAGCCCCAAAGGGCAACATTTCTTTCACCAAGTGACTGCATTACGTCAGCCGGTGTGGTAAGAACATCCCGTCAGCGTTTTCCCTCAGCTTCAAGTAGAGACATCTCAGTGCGATCGATGGGAAAGATAGACGAACAAAAGGTAATTAACCTTCGTTTATCTTTTGTTAACTTAAGACACGTAACTGATCAGACTCTTCTGCTGCCTTTATTTACATTAGTATCGCGGGGGGATGGAGCTCTTGGGTCCCCAAGCGACAGCTTAGTCTGCTTAAAGCAAGGGCCGGCGGCCCTGCCCCGGCGTCGACACTGGGGCTCCTCTGATACGACAGCCCGGTATTCATCCTTGACCTTTCATTACAGGATCTGTGTCAGTGGGTCGCAGTCAGAGAGGCATTCAACTCACTTGATGGACTCATTTTGCCGGCAGAGCTGACACGTCAGCCCTAAAGCGCGAGAATCTCTCTCCTCATATACCTAAGTGCTTATGCATAGCTCAACGTTTTATCCTGGGAGCCGATACTTTCCCTGAGAGAGGCAGCGAGAAGCGGACGGCGCTCTTATCATGATGAACTAATGTCGCCAGCTTCCAGAAAGTCATGAATGGTAAAGTGGAGCAGCTGTCAACACTGCTCTCTGCCTGGCTCAATGATATTCCTTTCCTCCTCCTGGGAAAGAAAGAATATAGTTTGGACGTTAGAGGCGGCCATAACGCCAGGGGCGAGAGAACTGAAGCTGAGATCAGTATCGAGGCTATGCTAGCGTACCTTGTGACGGTGGCATAAGTTATATTGATTATATTTCCATAAATAATGATAATGATAAGAATGAAAAGATGTTACCGGGCTCCGCTTAATCGAGGTACTAACACGAGTGAAAATTATCCTTTGGCGAGGCTGTATCATTGGAAGTACAGTGTCATCAAAGAACTTCTCCCCCTACTACTGGAAGTAGAGCAGCCTTTAGAAAAGTCCTGGGTAACACCAGGACTTTTTCCTGAAGTGATTATAAATAAAGGAAAATTAGAATGAAAATTTTGTGGCAGGCAACAGTCTGCGGGACCTGCTTGTGGCAGGCAACAGTCTGCGGGACCTGCTTGTGGCAGGCAACAGT
>JAUTYZ010726966.1:0-13813 GCA_032273725.1 Panulirus interruptus | reverse complement strand
TCTTCCTTTTGTTTTTTATTATTTCAAGGAAATGCTTGTTTCAAAGAGAAAAGGCTTTAATCATTTGGCTTGTGAGGGAGTTGTCTCTTTAATCTCTTTCACTTTGGTTTTGGCTTCCTTCAAAAAATTCTTTGATCTTTCTACATTAACCATTTTGTTGTATTAGCAGATGTATCCACTCACTCACTCATTCCCATTAACAATGACAATCAGACTTATCCTCACAGCTTCAGGATTACTTTTCCCTCTACTGCAAGTGGAAATACCCCTAAATCTTTGAAAAGCCTGCCACACCTCCATGAATGCTGCCATCTGTGAGAAATACTACTCTCAATGTTTTTAAACAAACACCAGATGATTGACCACACTGTGAGTTGCTCTCTCACTCCCCCTGTTAAGAAGTAGATTCTACCGATATGTACGTTATAAAGATATATTCAGCGTTAAAGAACTATCCTGTAATACACTACTATATGCCTGAAATTTTGTAATATGCTCCTGAAATGCCTATCTATGTCACAGTTTACAGTTTTTAAGCATGTTGTTCCGCATTCAGAGTCCAAGTGTTCGATGTTTAAGCTTGGATATTCATTTGGAGGCAAGTTACATATGTTATCCAGTCATACTCCTAAGGATGTTTTATATCCTCTTACTTACTTCCTGCCCCTGGAGTCCATTCTATCTTAATAAGGTTCCTACAGCATCCAAGTACCTGGAAACGTCTACCGGTCGGGACCACAGTTCATAAGGTAGTGTGTGTCTGTCTACGTCCAGTGAGTGCAGGGCAAATGAGTGTAAGTGTTCAGTCTCTTCTTTAATGCAGCTGCATCGTCTGCAAGAAGGGTCTTGAGATATGTTGATAGTGTAGTGATAGGTGATGTCCAGACCATACCCAGGAGAGTGTAGTTTCTGATGGGTTGGAGCTTAAGACCGAGTAGGGAGGTCAGTTGTTTAGAGCTTGTAGGGTCATTTTAGTACATATGTATGTGTTTTGTCAATATTAGATCTGTTGGGGGTAGGGGGATCTGTGAGCAGAGGTTACTGAAGTGTGAGGCAAGAGTAAGCATTTTATTTCTACTTGGGGGTTGATGGTTAATTACAGTGTTTTGGGTGGAAGGGGTATAATGCTGTTGCACAGAATTAAGTTCTGAGAATGATGAGGTGGGGCTGTATTCGGAAGATCTTTGTTTTACTGTGTAGGTGTTGAATGTATGTGATTGCTAAGCAGCCACTGATTGTTCTGAGTGCACTGTTTAGTGTGGTTTGCAGCTTTGGTATATTTGCTTTCCAGAAGCAGGTAAATTGTTTTTAAGAGGATGTTGAAGAATTCTTTTACTTGTCCATATCTGGTGCCAGTTAGTCTTCTGAAGGCATTTAATTTGTGTGTTACTGTTCTGTTGATGTCAAGTGATGTTGGGAGAGGATATTATGTGTGTATCGTATGTGATGCCTAGAATGGTTGGTGTTTTGTTCTGTGGTAGTGACATTCAAAGTGACTGGAGGGTGTAAGCAGAATTCTTGTCTGTCTGGGGAACAAAGGAGTGATAAAGGACTTTTGCAGTAATGCAAACATTCTATTCTTAGTGAGACATAGTTCCAATTGTTTATCGTAGTGCTGCATGTTTGATGTTGCTACTGTGGTGTCACAGTGATGTGATGTAATTGTGAGGTCATCTGCATAAGAAAGGACCTTCATTTTGAAGTCTGCCTGAGGTTATGGAAGGTCAGGTAAGAAGAGATTAAAAAGAGAGTTGGAGAAAAAACTGCTCCTTTGGAACTCCTCTTATAGGCATATAAGCATATATAAGCTACGTTTTGGTGAGTGCAAGCAGCACAGCATGTAGCATCTATCTACATTTGATTAGCAAACTGATCATGCAGAGAGAGAGTAGCCACTGAACCTCTTGCCTATTGACTAAGGCTTCCTTTCCTAACCTAAAAATCCATGTTTTTCCTGTTGACCACAAAATTTTCCTAACCACAAAATTCACATTTTTTCCGATTGACTATGGATTCTTTTCCTACCCTCAAAATTCATGTTTTTTAAGTTGCTTAAAAATTTACTTAATCTTACAATTTCAATGATAATCATAGAACAATAAACAAAATAACTTCAGAAGGATATTTTGTCCACTATTTCCCTCTGATAACGTGCAGAATTTTTGCACGTTTCAGCACGTGCTGAAAAATGTGAGAGTAAGGCTTGAGAGTTAAATGAGTTGCCACTGCGTATATCTTATTGCTTATTTTACCAACACCAAAAAATCTATCACTGATTATTATCATGTTTTATCTAAGGCAATAAAGTGATTCTTTGACAACTTTTTCATGACTAAAATTATAAAAGCATTATATTTACCAGCTCCACCTGTCAGATACATTGTTGTCAAGATCAGGTGGGTGCCGCTAACACTACCTCCACTTTTGCTCTTTGTGCTTCTTTAGGTGTGGTGACCAAATTTCAGAAGCATATTCTGGTGTTGGTTACATGTAGGATGAGAACAGTTTGCTGAACATTTCTCTATCCATATAATTGAAAGCTATTCTAAAATTTGCCAGCAGACAGTTTTTCTCGTCTATTCTCCAAGTGTGGGATTCTGGTGACAGGTTAGAGATGATGTTAACGTCATCGTCCCTCTTACACGCAGATTCCTGAAGCTTGTTTCCTGCTAGATAATGTTAATATTGAGGCCTTCTTTCACTGTGTCCCATCCTCATTAATTTACATTTCCTCAGGATAATTTCACCAACCATGAAACAGACCAACTTTGGAATCTGTCTAGTTCCTCACTTTTCACTTCCCTCATGATCTTTGTATCATCTGTAAACATGTTCAGGCTGGAGTCAATACTGTCTGGCAAGTCATACTAAAGATAAAAAAGAGTAATGGTTCCAGAACAGAACCCAGTGGCACTCTACTTGTGACATCCTCTGATTCGTCATTTGTTCCCTTCCACATTGATAATCTATCCAATGAAAGGAGTCTCCACCATATTCTTGCCTGTTGATCTAGCTTCTTAATAAAACCCCGATGTGGTACACTGTCATATGCTTTCTGGCGGTCCAAATATAAACAATCCACCCAGCCTTCCATTCTGTCTAAGACAGAGCTCACTCTCTCACAGAAATCTGAGGTTTGTTACACATGAAATCCTTTCCCTAAAACCATGTTGTCTCTCAATGGGTAGTTTCTCTGCAAAAAGTCATCCATTTGCTTTACTCTTACCTTTTCCAGTGTGTAACAGACCATAATCATCAGGAAGACTGGTTTGCAGTTCAGCACTTCTTCCCAGTCACCTTTCTTACAAGAAGGTATGATATTTGCCACTTTCCACTCCCTTGGCACTTTACCTTTCTCCAATGACATATTGAACAGAGTTTCAAGAGGTTTGAAGCTTGAGGTGTGTGTGTGTGTGTGTGTGTGTGTATGTAATTACCTATTTGTACTGTATGGGAAGGGAGTGTGACACTCACATGGCCCCATGAACATTCTCTTTCAACTTCTTAAATTTATGTATGCTGTCTGCATTAATCATGTCCTCAGTCACCTTATTATGTTCATCCACCACTCTTATACTACAGAAGTATCTCTTTGCATATTTTTTAACATGTTGCTTATATAATTTCAAGTTACGTCCCCTGATGATGGCAGATGAAAGAAGGGAGAGTGTCACAGCTTTGCTGTTCAAGGGAAAATGGAATTATCATAAGAGGCAATCCTTCTGTGTCTGGTCCATACATATAAACATGTGAAAGCAGTAGCTAGATGTTGGTCACAATCCAAGCCTTAGTGACAGGGACACATACAGGCAGCTAACGAGAGCTGAGGCCAAGATAATACCTGTAGAATTGGGACACTAAGGTGATGTCTGGAGAATTAATGAGTCAGGGGGCTTCTGATTCCACTCTGGCTAATACATAAGTGGAGGAGGATTAATCCTAACAGTGTGAGCAGTTCCCCATACTAGGGCAAATAAGACCCCTGAAGATATGAAATAGTTGCTCACAAGAGAAAAAATTATGGCACCCATACAACACCCTAAGCTTTAGAGAAATAGATTCTGTAATGTTGTTTATGTGGGGTTTCCAGGATAGAGTGGAAAATATGGTTAAACACATGTTTATGTTATAGAAGGGACAAACTGTGGTGATCTGAAATTGAAGTGAGGGAAACAAGTGACATTTAGAAAGAGATAGAGGTGGAATTTGTTTTTCTTCCAATTCCAATTTGCTTCCCATTCCAAGACACTGTACAGGTCCAAATTAAGAGATATATTCAGTATGAGAAAAAGAATGAGTGTGAAAGTCAGGAGGGGATGAAAACTGAGTTAAAGTATGTAGAGTGGAATTATCAGCAGAAGAGTGAGTTGGGTCTGGTACAGAAGAGAGATCATGTATGGGGAGAAGAGAGAAGTGATACAAGAGAACCCTGAGGGACATTGTTGACAGAATAAGGGGAAGGAGTCATTCCATCAACAACAATTGCAATGGATCAACTAAAGATGAAGCTATGCATTTGGAAAGAGAAGAAGCAGAAAACCAAAAAAAAGGAAGTCTAGAAAGCAAAATTTATGCCACACCCTGTCAATTGCTTTGAAGATGTCTAAGGCCACAAGAAAGTTTCACCAAAATTCCTAGGGGAGGAGGACCAGAGGTGAGTCACACTGGAGAGATTACTGATAGTACTTTTATCATAAAAACTATATTGGTGATCAAAAGGAAAAGAAAGGTACTCTAAGTGTTTGAGAAAGTGAGTGTTCAGGAGAGTTTCAAAGACTCTCGAGACAGCATAAGCAAGAGCAATGGGATGACAAATGGAAAAGCTAGAACAACCTCATTTTTTAGCACTGAGCTGCACCAAGAGGAAGGATAGGTCTGGATTCTGAGATTAAGAAAAAAAAAAAAAAAAAGCGAGCAGGGACTGAAGTTAGCTCAGAAGAACACTCCCTTAGGATTAGAGGTATGGCAACTGGGTTGTATTCCTTGAGCACGTGAAGCTGGGAAAGTTCTCAGAAAATATAGTAGAGGGCATCGGTTCCCTGGGAAGAGATGAAGGAGGAGGACTAGCCATGGTAAGGTACTGAAAAGAAAGGCTTTATCAACCGAAGAGTCAGCTATAGATTGATTGGACTTGAAGAAGGCAGGGAAAGGTTGAATTACAGACAATAAAGGTAATGCTTTTGGTTAAGCACCGGCAAGATTTATTAGTAGAAGAAAAAAGACAAATCAGCACACTTTCTTTTCACAATGTTGTAATTGACTTTACAAAGGATGGCTCTGCAATGATTCTATAAATAAATAAAAATGGAGTGGGATTCAGGGGAAGAGAAGAGTTTCATGGTCTGATACACTCACTTCCTGATGCACTGGCTTTTGAACATGAGTGATCAAACCACACTTAGGGGTAGAAAGTACAGGTAAGAGAGATGAAGAACTCCATCCCAGCCAAGATAGCCTCCAATATATACTCAACACAGCTGGAAACTGGCCAAAAAAGCAATATCCATCTCATGGAAAATCAGTGAAAAAGATGCACAGGGATGACTGTTGAGCTCTCCCAAAGTGCCACACTTGGCACTACAAGGGGAGGATAAGGGCTATGCATGCCAAATGAACAGCAATGGAGGTAAGACTGTGGTTGGAGGACTCAAAGGGAGCCGCAGTAGTGTATGAACAGTGGGAGGGTTCAGAGGTTAAAAAGAGATCAAGTGTGTTGGAAGAGTGGTTGTGACAGTCAGGAGCTCATGTTAGGAGCATAATTGCATTCCAGATTATAAAGCAGAGAAAAAGAAAGGGCCTCAACTCCACTGGAATCACTTCAAGTAGAGCCTTCTTTTCCTACTTTGAAATCCCATCCATAAAGTAATTCAGCTTGAAGATTTAAAGAGAGCAAAGCTTTCCTGGCAGAAAGTTGAAGTCAAAAAATTATACATAGTTGGAGGAATTGGATGAAAGTACACAAAACATAAAAACGAAGTCATTGAGGGTTAACAGATTTTGAACCAAATAGTTTCAAAGTTGGGAGACACAAGTTCCATGAGATGAGTGAAAAGCAATTTTGTACTACAGTACAGTAAGTACAAACACCACCCTTGAAATGTTACAATCAAAAAGAATATAAGTGGAGATTTGACAGAGTAGTAGGGAAGTAGTCTTGGACAGTTTGGTTGCAAAGAGACAAAGATCAGGGAAAGAATTAAACAAAGGGGAAGTTGGATATGTGACTGCAAAAGCTGCAGAAGTGAATAGAAAAAGAACCAGGTTTAGGAGCAGGATCAGATGAGGTGAAGTAGGTCCCAGTTGCTTAATGACAGTCAAGGGAGCTCTTGGTCCTATCCAGCTCTCCTCAACCACTTGTGCCATTTCAACTCACCACCAAAGAATCACATAACAGCTGCACTGCCATGGTTTTAAATGCAATGAGAGGAAGATCAGGGGCAGAGAGTGAAAAGTAAGTGTGATTTATGTGCTGTCAAGTGTTATGTAAGATATGGAGACTGTGAGTTAGTGGTCTGGAAGCCAGCAACCTATGTTGAGAGAGAGAGAGAGACCTGGGCCAAGGAGGGTAACATGACAAACAGCACACTATTGGCTAACTGCATTGCCACCACTAAACTTCCCGATATCTAGGTGGTAGTGCTTCCCTGGTTAGTGGATGCCTGAAACCTACTATCTGCCCTCTCAGATTTCTCTACTGTGCATCTCATAGTGTTTCTGATGGCTGGATGATTAAGGTATTTTGTCTTGTGCTTATTGCATCTTTCAAATGGTTAATATCCTAGCCTTCCATGCCTATATAGCTAATCAGGAATTACTTTTGTGTTTAAGTTGGGAACCTTGACTTCTAGGATTTCTTAAGTATACATAACGATATAAGTCTCCCCCTGCACTCTAGGCAGTAAGCCTCAGTGATTTCCATTGTTCCCCGTAATTCATAATTTTGCATACACTGAACAGTAGTTACTACACAGCAGAGTATTAGCATTTTGATAAGCAGAAATCACTACTTTCTCCTTTCTTGTCTTGAAGGTCTGCAATATCAAGCCCACCATCTCTTTGAAAGAGGCAATTTTTGCCTTATTTTGTATGCTGAAGGTAGGGTTGTCAGACATTATTCCGAGATATTTCAACTTTTTCAGTAGTTGTATGATGGTGTCTGTGTCTATATCCTATATTCTGTACTTTTACCCCTTTTAATTTCTTCCCTCTCCCAAGAACACAGGGGTTGGAACTTATTTCAATGAAAAGCATGTTTTTAGTGGCCCAACAGAAGACTTTATTTATGTCATTTAGAGCAGAGAAGGATAAGAGGTGATCTGATACATGCACTCAAAATTATCAGACTTCAATGATCTTGAATTGAGCAACCAGGTCAGTCTGATTTCACCTGCAGTAATGGATACAAACTCATGGGCAAAGGTTTAACTTCAATTGTGGCTAAGTACTTTTTCTTAATGTATGGAATCCTTTATATCAGCAAAAGCAGTTGAAAGCAGCACCACAAATATATTGATAAACAGCCCATGAATTTGTGCCGGCAACCCCAACAACTTTATTGTGCACCCCATGCTCATCCTGTGAGCAGTAGCACAAAAGATTACAGAGGTCACAAAGTCAGACCCTAGTGGGTTAATAGTCCATAGGAAAATAACCTAGATAAATATTTTGCCAAGTCTAAAACTGACGTTATTTGTGCTTCCATATACAAAGAGTTCACAGGTATCTCTAATTGTCATGTGTTTTCTTTGCCTTTTTACTCTTTCAGCACAAATGCCTTGAAAGGAACTAATGGTCTGTTGTTGTTTGCTTTCCTTTCTAAATGTGTTATACCATACTAATGTAAAAATAAAACTGAATAGTGTTTAATCTAATTGCAAAAACAAGTTGATATTCACACATTTACGTCCTTACTTACGACTTACTCCAAATTAATACAACTAAACTGATTGCAATTATTCGTTTCCTTTGATTTTCAGAACAACTACTATTTCAAACAGAAACTTTAATACTTGTTTGTAAGCATCTCAGTTTTAATAATTTGACACACGAGTCATTTCAGGGACGTGATACAGAAAATAATTAGTCCATGTTCAACGTATGTAATGATATGTGATATACCAGTACAGCATTCCCTCAACTTTTGTGCATGCTCTCCAACTATCATAACACATCTATTGCCACACAAGATTTCATCACATCTTTTTTAAACTGTAGAATGAAACAAATAGTTAAAAGCATAATATTGTTGGCAAACATATCATGAATATGGTGCTGGAAGAGTAATCATTCACTGAAAATGAACAAAATCAAATGGGCTAAGATCAAACGGCCCAAGATTGATGGAATACTATAGATAGTAAATGTTAATACAACAGGTCCATAAATTTGTTTCGATACGTTCTATATAAGTCTGAGTGGAAAATATCCCAGTTCTAATCAATCCTATCTTACTCCAGGCCATAAATTATTAATTTCTAACCCATAAAAGTAGTGCTTTCCTTCTAGATATGATTTACAGCAACCTCTGAAATATAACTGTGATATTTCCATTCAAAACATATTTTTCCTGTGGTATAAATAGGCATCTATAAAAAAACGTATAAAAAAGTCACAACATCTATGCTTGTGAGTTACTGTAAGTTAAACTTATTATAAGATACAAAAAATCAATTCCAAGCAAAGAAAACTTCCCTGCAATGTACTTTGCACCTCAAAGTATGAAGGGTAAAAAGCCTTTAAAGTCAAAAGGAAGAGATATAATAGCTGACACTACAAAAACTACAAAATTCAATTGTTTTCATGTAATCATCATGCATATTAAAACATGGTCCATTACTAATGAATCAGTAGGCTTTAGTTACAAGTACTTTACCCTACATTCCCTCATTTGAATCATATCTGCAATAAAATTGCATCTGAGCTAACTTATCATCATCTTTGTTCTTTCTTTATCTATGTTTCCTTCAGCCCGTAAGTACTCAAAGTAATTATGAGAAATATACGATGTAATGCAAAGAGTGGATCTCAACTCATACTACCATCAGCAGACACAGGGAAGGTAAATACCCATAATACTGATGTACTGCAAGTCTGGGAGTAATCCACCAGTTCAGCAATCCACTGATAACCAGCTTTGGATAGTGAGTGTTTTTCTTTTGTAAAAGTAGCTGAGCAAGATTTGGAGCATTAAGTTTTATTCATCATTAAATAACATGACAGCAGTGAGGGTTATATACACCAGGGATAATATGGGGCTAATTAATGTGTATACAAATGAAATACGTAAAGCTATGAAAATCTTAATAAATCTCCCTAGCAGGTGACATTTATCAAAATTTTAAGTAACCCCTTCAAAATACACAAGACACAACATATCAGCATATCAGCTGCTAAAAAATATCAACAAAAAAAACTGACTGAGCAGACTTTTTGCACCAATTCCTAATCGATCCACAAGCAACCACTTAATGTAGTACCCAACAACAGACCAATTTGATGTTAGTAAATTTCTACTATATGTCTTGACTCCTAGGTGAGATTTTCATGTAAAATTACTGTTTCGGACATCCAACTGGGAACAAGCGTTTTGGATGGGGAAAATAACAAAAATTAGTGATTTGCAATAGAAATGAAAGTCAGAATTGTTCAAAAGACATCAAAAACAATTTCAACCATACCAAACCTACCCTACAATTTGCTGGATGTCCAAAATGGTGCTAATAAAAAATTTTCATAGGTTCTGTTGATTTCTCTAAAAAGATTTAGCATATTTTTCATCTAATTAACCCCACATTTTCCCTGACATTCACAACCCTCACCACTATCACCTTATTCTATACTGCAGAATAGAGCATAATGCTTCATATCAAGTTCTGCAGTTTTCATTATGTTATATAAACATTACATGACCATAGCAGAACAAAATCACACAATACCCATAGCTAGTTACAATAAACAGGTAAACTAGTAATTTACCAATTTGGCCCCATGGGCAGTACAAAAGCAATGCCACGAACGCATTCCGACTTGGCATTAAGTTTTCTACCTCAATAAGTATTTGCCTTGGGCTATGACGATCATAAACCTTAAAAATGCAACGTCTCATCACAATCTATCATATGTGGCGCCTCCCCTACACGCATCCAATGACTATAACCTATAACCACATTACAGACAAGGTCTAAAACATTCAAGTTTCAACAGTGGGTGAATAAAGATGTAAGAAGGACTTCGTAATGTACACATAGTCATGCTCTTGGCTAGCAATGCTGAGCCATCACAGACCAAGGCACTGATAGGCAGGTTAAACACTCACTGGAACGCAGTCACCGTATTTCCGACAAAGAAAGGTAATTTCCTCGTGGAATAACTAATATCTCTGGTGCTACAAATGACCATCATCCTACCGGGCTTCTCACCACTGTCGGTGGGACGAGGTCTGGCACTATAGCCCGACATTTATCCCAAACTTTGAGACCTGTTGACAGATTAGGGAAGCCCGAGTTTTCCTCACTGTGGCTTTCCTCTGCCACCTTCCCACACTTCACAACCGCCTAATTTACCTTCCCTCATATATCTGTAACTTACCTTCGCCCCTTGCCGGAGTAAACTGTGTAATCCATTTAGCCATTCAGTTCTAAATTCATAAAAATAGTAAATGGGCAGTCAGGATCTCGTCCTTCCTAACATTTCCACAATCAGTACCAGCGACATCGTTAGGAAGAGAGCATAAGTTTAAAGGTTTTAAGTTTATGATATAAAAGCAAGTTATAAGAAAATCTAGACAAAGCACTCAATATCTATATATTTTTCAATAGATAATCCGCAATTATATGGAACTTGGCTTTCTGACTATTTGTATATCCTGCAAATTATAACTTTATACACCAGATGCTTCACGTGGGGGAAAGATTAGCGGGAACATATACATCCTTATTTTAGGGATACACATGACCATCTAATTCCATAAATATATATCAAATCAACAATAGAATTACTTCACTTTTACCACCTATGTCTCCCACCACCATTATGATAATATATTTGTCACACTTGTCGCAATATCAGCATCTGGAAATCAAAGTTCGTAATGATATTAATATATTTCATTTCCTTCCTGGAGAGTCTGTGGTACCTTACAGTAATTGATACAATTCTGCGTATTTTTATGCGAAGGAAATTATGAATTAGTCCTTCAAAACCTTTGTGATTGTTGGCCACGTTCGCAATTAATGAAAGGAAAATGGAGACTGGCAACTGTAACGGCGTACCCAAACAGACGTGTCTCGGCGATGACGACACAGCCGACCATCGAGGACCACTGATTTGAGATTCGTGTCCTTAATATAATATATGTGGGTTTTTTATCAATCACTAATTTAAAGGTAATATTTTCCAGTCAATATAGTTTAAGGAGAAGTAGGCAGAAGTTATTCTGAGGGTGATATATGAATATATTTATATGACAGTTTTGATGTTTATAAGAAAGTGCTATGACGATGCAATGGTGAATGTGTTGACTAAAGATCGTTAGAGTGAATATGAAAAAAAAGTATTTTAATGGTATGATGGGGCACCTAAGGGATGCTGACGGTTGAATGACTATATCCAATTTGCATTTCAATGATGTAACTGAAAGAGTGGATGGTGTTTGTTAACTGGGAAGCATGCGAAATTGTTAAAATGGGTCACGTCTGTAATTGGGGAGTAATATGACATTGAAAGCGAATAATGCATTGTAAGATGAACTCAGTTGCTGGCAAGTTAACCTCAAAGAATCTATAGATTGCGAGGATTTTATGATAAAAACTTTTTTATTAGAATAAAATTTTTCGACGAAAAGATTTTCTTTGGTAATGCGTTGTTGTGAGCTGGGAGAACGAACCCCCACTAGTTTGATTTTATACATATATTCAAAATCTCTGTCAGTTTACCATTACAGTAGATATATGTCTCCTTACTTCCTTTGTGCGGACTTTAACCTAACACTGTGTTCAGCCATGACATCTAGGTAAACAGAAAGATAATTAAATACAGGTTAGATACTGCTCGCTATCATGCAATATCATTATAATTTCATTGAAGTGCCGATGAGCCAGCATCAACCAAATTGTGGAAGATAAGGACGGCTAGTCTAGAAGCAATGCGACGAATGAATTCATTTCTGGTCTAGGCCAAGGAGAGTTGATGTGGTGTGGCCTTGGGCACCGATAGCCCTCAATGTGCCCAGATAAGTTATCTATGGTCAAGCTTGTCACAAGAAACATTAAGTTCTGTGGCACTGTGTCAGACGCTGATTGTAAGTCCCAAAATTTGGATTGTTATGCTTTGATGCAAGATTTATTACCCTTGTAAGAAAGCGGAAAATTCAGTTGTTCAGAACTTTGCCAATTTTCTCTTTAGGTCTTCCTGAATTGAGTATATGTACAGTGCGAGCCGTATCTCTGAAAAAATGCACCACGATCCAATTCTGTTCGCGATTTTGCCTTTATGAAAGCACCAACAATTTTGCTCAAAAGAATTCCAGATTTTCACTTTTTTGGTATCATTTCTTTTATAAGCATGTGTGTATTTGAAATCTAAGTATATTCCACATACTTTTTGCAGTTGATCCAACGGTTGTTTTATTCATAGATGAATGTGCTTATGGTAATTAGCGTTTTAGTGACAATAATGCATGTAGATGCATTTACGTTGAGGGAATGGACTAGGTGTTCAGCCTCTAGACACAGACTACTAAGGTTGGATGTGCTTAAGCTTTGAGAAAGAGGATGTGAGTTTATAGGAAGTTATTTTTTAAGGACAGGTGAGAAACTCCAGATTACGAACTGTCAGAACGATGTTTAAATGAGTGAGGAGGCTCTCCAAGGATTATGGACATCAAAAAAAACCACACGGGGGGAGTGGGCAAGAGATAGATTATAGGAACACGATAAAGATTCCTTGGCTGAGACAGAAGACGTAACGGTTGGGTTAGTTATTCCTAGTTAATAAGATAAGTGGACGTGTCTGGTGACCTAATCTGTGGATTTAGCATGGAGAGCCTGTGTACGGCGGAGTTGGTATTAGATGTTAAGAGTATAAAACCCTTGTTACTTAGATTATGAGCTTTTTTGAGCTGATGAGTTTGGTAGACTGTCCAGGCTATTGTATAAATGTAGGTGAAGGAGGAACGCAGCATAAAGGAATTTCCTGTAGCAGTGTTTGAACGACATCAAATCTGCGGAATTTAGTTACTGATGATAAACTGAAAACAGTGATGAAAAGGTACAAGATAAAGTTGAGTAAGGTGATGTGGAGGCACTAAACTCTTTAAACAGACGCTACCTGTTGAGGAGAGGTGTTCTGGTTTATCATAACTTAATCCGTCATGTTGTGTGGAGTATATATATTTCTGTTTTCCACCAAGTGTTGGTGCAGCAAAACCGTCCAGGACGTTTAAATTAGTCGACTTAATCGTGAAGACTTCTAGGACAACCATTGGGCGTTGAGAGCCTGCATGGGCCCCGGGGCAAATAACTTCGTTGGCTTCGCCTTTGTAACTTTTTAAAGAATTATTTTCCAAAAATGAAGATGAGACAACAACGAACATATGAATAAAAACTCACTGCTGAAGCCGTTTTTAGTTCACATTATAACCTTAAAATGTAAGTTATCACGATATATATATATATATATATGTGAGGAATTGAATTTAACGCGCTGGTTGGAGGCTCGGTGGCTAGCCGCAGGGCACGCGAGTCGACGGGCATTGTTGATGAGAGGCGATTTCAGGGAAGGATGATACTCGTTGTTGTGTTCGAAAAGACGGGAC
>JAUTYZ010726527.1:0-13824 GCA_032273725.1 Panulirus interruptus | reverse complement strand
CGCCTTCTACGACACGCAGGGAATGCGTGGGCAGTATTCTTTCTCCCCTATCCCCAGGGATATATATATACATATATATATATAAAAAGCCATGGTGATACCACACAGCCCTGCCTCACACCCAAATGTATATCGAAACTTTCACTCAACTCTCCATCCACTCTTACACATGCATTTGCTTCTCTATGGAAGGCATTCACACCATCCAAGTTGTCCCCCCTATGCCATATATTCTTAATACATCCCATAAGGCATTCCATTTGACTCTGTCATACGCTTCCTCCAAATCCATACATGCTGTATACAACTTCTTACCTTTAGCTAGATACTTTTCCATGGTCATCTTTACCACAAAAATCTGATCCATACATCCCCTACCTTTCATAAAACCCCCTTGCTCCTCACTTATTTTGCATTCAGTCACTTCCATCACTTTCAATCAGCATTCTTGCATACACTCTTCCTGGTATACTTAACAGATTTAGTCCCCTATAATTGCTTCATACATCCTTAGCACTTTTTCCTTTGAATAAAAGAACAATAATAGCTTTCACCCAATCCTTGGGCAAAACCTTCTGTTTCCATGCTAAATTACATATCAGATGCAACCATATTATCACACATTCTCCTCCAAACTTCAGCATTTTAGCTGTAATCCCATCCACTCCAGGTGCCTTTCCTACCTTCAGCTTCACTATTACCCTTCTTACTTCCCTTTTTGCAATAGGCCCTTGCACTTGTATCCTCTTCCTTCCCTCCTCGATACCCATGCATGTAACAACTGCTGCCTTCCCTTCTCCCACATTCATCAGTTGTTCAAAATACTCTTTCCATCTTCCTTTCACTTCCTCCTTTTGATTCAGCAACTCCCCTTCCATACTTCTCACATCAACATTTCCACTCTTACATCCACCTTATTCACCTCCTTCCAGTATAGTTTCTTATTATCACGAAACTTTTCACTTAACTTTCTTCCAAAATTTTGCTTCATCAAGTTAGAGGTGAGATTTAGGCCTTGCTTTGATGTGAATGCATAGATTTTAATACAGAAATGAACCATAAGGATAAAATTCTTTTTCAAAAATTTTTGAAATTTATCATCCTTTTCACCAATTTCACTTGGAGTACAATGTAAGGTCATAGAAGTTATTTTAAAAAAACTAGGATGGTAGCACTGAAACGAAAACTGCAGCTAGTTAAATAATGAAATCTCACCACAAATGAAGTGTTCTCCACATATCAATGCTTGTGACATATGTTCCTGAGATGATGTTTTCCAACCTTTATGCCTGATGGCATTCATCCATCGAACACACCTTAGCTTTTCAATTGGAGTTCTTCCCTTTGAGATTTAGTAGAATGGCAAAGATTTATGCTTTTGTATTTTTCTATTTGTACAGCCTACAGCATACAACTAAGAGGCATTTTTGTAAGACTGAACTAATAATAAGTTTGGTAACAACTGATGAACTATGAGCAAAGCACAGATAAACATGAAGAGTGACATTATGTTTTACCCCACAGGATGCACATGCATCAACATGGAATGTGCCAGATGTAAACACTAGCAAAGGGCCTACAGCAATGCAGAGCTAACATGATATATTTCCTAGCAATGAATCGAAAATGGCATTTGATATCAAATGCTTATCTCCTATAATGCAAGTGTAGTGTTTAAAGAATACAATAAGAGTTGAGGGAAATGATTCAGAGCATTCTGATTTATTCTTCAATATCAGATAAGGCGATGGAGGTAAAAGTTATAAATATAAGGGAAAACGTGGTGATTCATTATCAGTTTACCCATGTATCAAAACCAGTAAGGCACGCTGAGAGGTTCTGTTCGGCAATGATGATATTGTGTTCAGCATCTATAATAAAAACTGCAGTGCATGACTTGAAGCATTATATTTCTTTTTTTGGAGTGAAGGTGACAGCAATGGGGGTTATGAATATCAAGGAAAATGTAGGGTTATTAATATAAAAATAGGTAAAACACAAAATCAACAGGACTTATGTATAACTCTCTTAATCTTTCTTGTCGTTGAGATTTATCTTCATGTATAATACTCTAGTTAAAATGTAACATGCAACTACTAAAAAATGTCAACACACCAAACAGCCAGTCATGCTAATGCCCAACTTCCTGCCCATCATTTCCCCACAAGCAGCAATTCCATATAATCCACAGCAGCAAACCAATTTAATGTTTGTATATTTCTACAGGAAATAGGGACAGGTTAGCTGGGGTGTGAGCTTGATTGTATAAAATTTGGAGGAATTGAACTGTTTTAGATACCTAGAAGTGGAAAGGAAGTGGAAATGTCATTAAATGGAACCATGAAATCAGAAATGAGTCATATGATGGGTGAGGGGGCTAAGGTTCTCGGAACACTGAGGAATGTGTGGAAAGAATGGTCATTATCTAGGAGGGCAAAACTAGATATGTTTAAAGGTAAAGCAGTCCTAACGTTGTGGTATGGATGCGAGGCAAGGACTATAGATGAGGATGTGTAGAAGTGGATGGAGGTGTTGGAAATGAAATGTCTGAGAACAATATGTGGTCCGAGGCAGTTTGAGCGAATAAGTAATAAAAGAGTAAGAGAGAGGTATGGTAATAAGAAGAGTGTGGTTGAGGGAGCAGAAAAGAGTGTGCTGAAATGGTCTGGACATATGGAGAGAATGAGTGAGGAGAGGTTGAAAAAGTATATATGTTTCAGGAATGGAGGGGAAAAAAGAGAAGGGGGACACCAATTTGTAGATGGAAGGATGGAATGAAAAAGACTCTTGAGTGCCCAAGGACCTAAACATGCAAAAGGGTGAAAGGCATGCACAGAATAGAGTAAAACAGAGCAATGTGGTATATAGGGGGTGACATGCCATCAATGGAATGAACCAGGGCATATGAAGTGAATGGGGAAACCACAGAAAGGACTGTGGGGCCCGCCCAGTTAATGATAGGGGGCTGTGGTTTTGATGCATTACACAAGAATCAGAGAATGAATATGAGCAAATGATGTCTTTCTTCATCTGTTCCTGGTGCTAACAGGGGAAATGCCAAATATTTATGAAAAAAATATTTCTACATCTCAGCTACTAGATGAGGATTTTATTAGTTACGTTGATTTTTTACGTCTTATCTACTAAACATTACTTAACCCCTCATTTTCCCTGATATACATAACCCTTACCACTAATGTAACACTATAGGACAAAAATGATCCTCCAAATCACACTTTGCAACTCTCACTAAATTTTCTAAACACATAATTTGCACGGCAGAATAAAATAACTCCATGTCTAAAGCTAATTTCAATGAGTGGGCAAACTAGAAAATTTACCAGTGTGGGGTTATATAATGTATATGTGGAAAACTTGTAAGGCCTATCTATCATCCTATTGTAACCTCACCTAACCTTACTAGCTGTCACAATATAGTACTTTTCTAGTTTACGTAAGCCACCTTTTTAAAAGATAAAAATACATTTTTTTTTCAGGAATACATTGTTACAATGCATAGAGATGATATAGGGTGTGAGATTTTAGTGTATCATCTGTAACCCCATCAATTTTGTTTTCATAAAATGGGCATGGCTCTGAAGTAAAGGGGAAATTGTGGAGCAAAAACATTCAAATACAGCTTTCTTCAAAATCTTGCAAATAGTAAGCATACAGGAGGGCCACCCATAGCATCCTCATGTCCTGCGGACAGCTGACCATGAACATTCACCTGGTGCTTGTTTGGATTCTACAGAGTTTTATTTGGTTCGTATGTCAATATACACACTGAACAATGCTTTAATAAAACAAGAACACTTGCCTGGAGAGTGTACAAATGCATATTATCCTTTATTATTTATGCATTCCAATAAATGCCCCCATGTCTCGTAACATGCAAATCCAACTAAATCCAAGTTTTACAAATATATTGGGTGAGTTCTGATGTCTACATTAATCTAGGGCTTGAAATAATGCTTATGAGATCTCTTACACACAGGGTCAGATTCTCATATCCCTCTAGACATCTGAACTCAACTGTTTACACTGGCAACCTAACAAAAGAACATGGGAGAGATAAGAGGAGCACTGTACATTTTTTCATAAGAATATGTAATATCAAGAACTTCACAAGTTCTGTCTTTAATCGTTAAAAGTGCACATTACTTGATTTCCACATTCTTTGGCATTATTGTCTTATTTTCTAATTTTCTAACTCCATATTTTCCCTATCCCTCAGGATCCTACCACTAATGCGTTTATGCATATCAAAAGATTGGGTAGTAAAGTAAAATCCCATATTTCTTATATCATTCCTTACAGTAGCAGTAAAGATTCCATCATAGAAAAACTAAGATATCAAACATATAAAAGTGGCATCTCTATTCCAGACTTTTACCCATTTTAAATTTTCTAGTTGAAATATAACAGTCACACCCATGACTGAGTATCATGTTGGAGAAGAATATAAAAAAAAATCAGACAACATGAGGCCACTTGTGCCACTACCCAACTACATTGACTACATGTTGCTTCCCCAGCTTGAGAACAATTTATTATGCTGATTTGTTTCTTCTATAATGCACTACTACAGAAGATTAGGTGACTTTTTATAGCTTCTTTTGATTTTCTACTGATGTATTACTGAATATAACATTACTTAACCAAACATTTTCCCTAAAATACATAACTCTATCACCTTAATATCACTAAATAAAACATAAAAGCTCCAAATCATGGTTTGCAACTCTCTGTTTTCCCTGCACACTAAACTAGTATTGTAAAACACAATCATTCAATATCCAGAGCTAGTTTCACTGCATGGCTAAACTGGTGCTTAATCTCCTAACCTAACAAACATAACCCAATGGAAGACCAACCCATAACAAGACAACTAACCAAACCCCTGAGATGTGTCACTCAACAGAGGCAATTCCAGGCTAAAGCATAGGTGTGGACTGTAGCCACTTGTGACAACAATAAAGCAGCCTCCATATTCTGGCTTAAATACTGGAGACTTGATGGTGTCTTATACTTAAAATTCCACCATGATTTTCTTTCTTGGAAAATGTTACCCACAAAAAAAATTTGCTATTATTTACTTTGACACTCATATCCATCAGAGAAGGCAAATAGTGGGTCAAAAAGGCTGAGAGTGATGCATGTTCAATGTCATTTCCAATGCTGAGGGTGATGCATGTTCAGTGTCATCATTTCCATCTACAGTAAACGTTTTTACGGAACCAACTACTAAGACAAAATAATAATCTGTCAGGTTCCAATTTCATTTCACTCAACACAGTATCAGGTATATCATCAAGGAAAGTCAATGTCAAATATATCACTTAGAGATTTTGATGATACCCTTACACCACATATTTACCAAATGCTCTAATGCCAATTTTTTTTTTTTTGCAGAATTGACAAAATCTCCCAATAAAGTGGCGCAACAAATGTAAACAATCACCCCACGTCTTACTATCTAAGGAGGTGATAAGAAAACTTTTGATTATCTCAAATTAATCAGAGCTGCTTACATCGATTGAAAAGAACCTACGTTCAAAATACACTAGCAATAAAAAATCAACAAAATAAGATTTCATTTGAATAAAATCTGGGCTAACCTATTGGACGAGTTCAAGTTAAGCAGCAGCTTGACAGGTTAGCGACACTCGTGTCTCCCTTTGGTAAAATTATGTCATTGTCAACATATATGAGACAACTGGGTGTCTCCTTACTACTTTAGTTGCAAAAAGACTTATGCATGATACCTATCGCCAACTTACCTTCCTTTAACAGTATATAAAGTCCTGTAGATTATAAAATTTATCCTACCCGTCCAGGCACACCGGAAAATACGTGTCTGTAATGTTACTAAATGCCATATGTTCTATGTTTATATATAATGTTCTTTCCACTACATTCAGGTTCCCCGTTGTATGAAAATACAATACAGTATCATAAAAGTATCTTCACGTTTAGACAGACACATTAGTAATAGTCTATTGTTTTGTTAAACGAAGACACCATAATGAAGGTAGAGTTGGCACTGCAGTAGCCAATGATGACGTCACGTCCGTCATGGCGGACTTCATCAGCTGAGCGGCCGACCGTCGTCTGCTGCTCCACACAACACATGTCATGCACGTTTCACTCACATACACTGGAAAAAACACGTCTAGTTCGAGGGTATTGCAGCTTACTGGGGACGGACTATTTTTTCAGGAAAAGATCGCCTTGGCAAATTTAAATAGAAGACTAGTGTAAAGGGACAACGTTAGACCAGTCTTGGTGGTAAATGATTGAAGATGTCAAGAGCCTAACGATAGTTAACCTTCTCATACGTTAAAGGACGTGCCAATAATAGTTACTGTAAGCCCAAGTTGGATTCGCTTTTCGTAGTGGAAGAGTACGTTGAGGTGATTCTTTGAGAAGAGAATTAGTACAGTAGTCTAGACGACTAGTAATATCAACAAGTCTCATTGTTAATTATAGAAACTAGAGAACAGTTTTAAATTTGTTTATGTTATCTGACAACAACTGATTTCAGTGAGGTGAATAGTACCAAGGCAATACTGAACCAAAAAAGTGCTTTCAGTACCGTAAATTTGTAAACAACCTTTCCTCCAATGTTCACCCTAACGTAACCTCAAACAACGTCAACGTCAACCGTAGGTTAGTTTGGTAGGGGTGAACATTGGCCTGGATTGCTCTCATTACACTGTCCTGTGGGGACAGCTGTTCTCTGTGGTGCTGTAGCACCTTAACATTTATTATATTCTTTTCAGGAACAATAGGGACAAGTCATTTATGTAGCTGATGTAACAGTTTATGAATATTAGCTATTGATATTGTCGCTGAACCAGGGGGTTTAGTTTACCACATTATGCCATAATCATGATACCATTATCTTAAATTGATTATTGTATTTAAGATGACTTTTGCCATTATAAATGGCTACTAGAAGATGAGGAGGTACCTCCTTCACATGGGCTACTGTGGCACAAGATTAAGGTTAGTACTAATTGTTTTACTCTGTTTTTGCAACTAGTCTTGAGGGTAAAGAAATAGTTAAGCTTTGCCTTTATTTATTTATGGAACAGGATAAAACTGGGTAAAACTCTAGTTTAGCTCAAAAAAGGGAGAAGTGTTATCAGTGCCCCAGAGGACTGTTGCCCATAAATTAGTGTGTACCATAACTTTAGTGTTGGTTAGATTAAGGTGAACATTGGTATGGATTGCTCTATGTAAACATTTTTCAGTGGGTCAGTGTCCTCTGGAGTGCCGATAGTACTTCAGCCCATTATCATCCTCGTTGTTATCTTTCGATATTGAATTATTTTGCTCTGCATTGCCTGTATAGTGTTTACAGAATACATTAACAATAGTTTGGCTTTACATTTTATTCTTTTCTTTTCTTTCATACTTGCCCAATGTTTCCCTACGTTAATGAGGTAGCGTCAGGAACAGACAAAGAAAAGGCCTTATTTGTTCACATCCATTCTCTACCTGTCATATGTAATACACTGAAACCACAGCACCCCTATCCACAACCAGGCCTTGCAGACCTTTATGTGGTTTCCCCTGGTTGCTTAATATTCCTAGGTTCAGGTAATTGACAGCACATTGTCCCCTATATACCACATATCCCCAATTCACTCAGTCCCATGCACACCTTTTGCCCTCTTGCATGTTCAGGCCCCAGGCACTCAAAATACGTTTCACGTCATCCTTCCATCTCCAAGTTGGTCTCTCCCTTCTCCTTGAACCCTCTAATTCTGACACATTTATCCTTTGTGTCATCCTCTCACTCTCTATATTTCCAAACCGTTTCAGCACACCCTCTTCAGCTCTGAACCATACTTTTATTACCACACTTCTGTCTTATCCTATCATTACTCACTTGATCAACCCTCCTTATGCCACATATTGTCCAAAGACATTTTATTTTTACACCATCCCCTCCTGTGCATTCCCATCTGTCGCCCATGCCTTGCATCCATACAGCATTGTTGGGACTAATATACTTTCAAACGCCCATTTTTGCCCTCCGAGATGATAACCTGTCTTTCCACACATTCCAAAGTGCTCCCAGAACCTTCACCCCATCACCCACCCTATGACTCATCTCTGCTTCCATGGTTCCATTCTCTGCCATTTCTGCTTCCAGGTATCTGAAGCACTTTAATTCCTCTAGTTTTTTTCCATTCAAACTTACAGCCCAACTACCCTGTCTCTTTGCACTTTTGCATTGCTAAACCTTATAACCTCGCAGTTATTTGCATTTGCTCTCAACTTTCCCCTTTCACACTCTTAAACTCAGACACCGACTTCTGCACTTTCTCATTCAAATCTGTCATCAGCAAACAACAACTGACTCACTTAGCAGTTCCCTTAACCCCCTACAGACTGCAAACCTACCCCTATCTCCAAGACCCCTACATTTACCTCCCTCACCACCCCATCCATGAAAAAATTATATAGCCATAGAGACATCACAGACCTCTGCTACGAACCTACCTTCACATGAAACCACTGACCCTTCTCTCTACCTACTTGCATATATGCCTTACTCTCTTCCTAAAAACTCTTCACTGCTTCTAATAGCTTCCCTCCTACACCATAAACTCATAACACCTTCTCACTGCTTGTAATTGCTTCCCTCCTACACCATATACTTATAACACCTTCCACAAAGAACCTCTATTGACCCCATCATATGCTTTCCCCAGATCCATAAATGCCGCATAAAAATCCTTATGTTTCTTTTAGTATTTTTCACACATTCTGTAAAGTAAACACCTGATCTGCACATCCTGTAACACTCCTGAAACCACATTGCTCCTCCACAACCTGATGCTCTGTGTGTGCTACCACCCAATTAATTATTACTTTTCCATACATCTTACCAGGTACACTCAAAAAACTTATACCTTTGTAGATTGAACACTCACCTTTTTACCCCTTGATACAGTGGTACTATACATGCATTCTGCCAATCCTCAGTTACGTCAGTATGACATACACTGAAAATTCTAACTAACCAATCAACAATACAGTCACCACCTTTCTTAACAAATTCAACTGCAGTACCACCAACTCCAGCCACCTTGCCACATATCCTCTTACACATGATTGCACCATGTCTTCTCTTTTGACCAAACCATTTGCCATGACTCTCTCACCACACGTACTTCCCCGACCCAAACACCCAACGTCTGATAACCTATCATCAAACACATTCAACAGTCCTTCAAAGGACTAAATCAATATCTTCTTCACCTCATCACTGCCTATTACCACTTCCACATTTGCACCCTTCACCAGTGTTTACATTTGTTTTCTTGTTTTTTCACATGGTTAACCTTTTTCCAAAGCATCTTATTCTCCCTGAAGTTTGCTGATACTTGCTTTCCCCATCTTTCATTTGCCCTCTTTCACTTCTGCACCATCCTCTTGACCTCCTGCTGGTTTTTCTTGTACACTCCCAATCACTTGCTCTCCTTCCCTGTAAGTAACGCCCATGCACCTCTCTTTTTTTTTCACTAGCAACTTTACTTCATCATCCCACCACTCGCTACCCTTTCTCACCTGCCCACCTCCCACCTTCTGCCTGCCACACTTTTCTCTTGCACGTGCAAGCATTGCTTCCTTAAATGCCTTCCATTCCTCGCCCACTCCTCTAGTTTTGCTTACTCTTACCTTTTGCTGTTCTACACTCAATCTCTCTTGGTATTTTTTCACACTAGTCTTTTATCCAAGCTCCCTTATTTTCACCTCCCTCTTTTCACCCCTATCATTTTCACTGCCAAGGCAGTTGTAGTGAGGATGATGTTTATCAGAGTTAACACAAAAGTATAGTAGGTAAAACACTTGTAAGAAATCAACAGAACCTGTGAAAGCCATAGCTAAAAGCCAGAATTTATACCTTAGTTAATATAAATACTTTTTCATGTTTATTCTCCATTTCCTGCATGAGTAGCACCAGGAATAGATGAAGATATGTTATAATACCTCTTTTTCTCAAACACCTAAGCTGTGGAATTCTCTTCCTTCTTTTGTCTCCCTTTCCATATCACCTTTCTTCATTTAACAGTCAGGTTACAAACACTTGCAGAGCCCTGATTAATTTTTGCTTCCTTTTCCTTTTACTTTTTTCTTTCACTTGAAATGGCCTTAATTCAAGCATTTTGGCCCATGCCATGGTAGTCACTGTAACAAAAAAATGGCCTTCACTCATTTACATCCACTATGTCTTGTGCAATGCACTGCAGCCACAGTCCCCAATCCACAACCAGGCCCCACAGACTTTACCATGGTTTTTGTGGGTTCGGTCCTTTGAGAGCATGTCGCTCTATGTATACTACATCACTCCAGTTCTCCCTATCCTATGCATGCCTTACACCCTCCTGGTTGATCAGGCCCCAAGTATACAAAACCTTTTTCACTCCATTCTTTCAACTCCAGTTTCGTCTTCCCCTTCTCTTTGTTCCCTCCACTTCAGACACATAGTGTGTACCCTCTTTGTCAACCTCTCCTCACTCATTCTCTTTATACATCCAAACCATTTCAGCACACCCTGTTCAGCTCTCTCAACCATAGCTCTCTTATAATCACACCTCTCTCACATCTAGCATTTCTTACTTGATCAACCCTCCTCATACCGCATAATGTCGCTTCCACTGCCATGTCCATTCCTAGATATTTAAACACTTCGCTTCCTTCAGGTTTTCTCAATTCAAACTCACACTCCAGCTAACCTGACTCTTTGCACTGTTAACCTAATGATCTAGTGTTTTTTATCAACCTATCTATATCTCTGGTGCCCATTCCCTTTGGGGACTCCCTCAAAGGGGTGGCATCGGAAAAAGTCTCTCCATGACTGGTGAACTCCAGTGCTGCTTTTTAGCCTCTAGTGCCTCACCCTTAATGGGCCACTGGCAAAGGGCAACTGCCATGTAGTGTTTCTAGAGGTTCATACCTAATGTTCCTACTGACTACATCTACCTAATGTGTTTACCTAATGTTCCTGCCTACTGTTCCAACCTACTGCTAATACCTAATGCTCCCACCTTAAGTTCTTACCTGCTGATTTTTCCTAATGCTCCCACCTAATGTTCAGACCTACTACTTCTGTCTAGTGCTCCTACCCTTTTGCCAAAAGGTAGGGCTAATGCATAGCACTCACCACAGGATAATCTAGAGTTACAAAGAATGAGTTGTGTGAGTTAAGTCCTTTTAAGTAGTATGTGTGACAAGGAGAGACTCTATGTTTGTGGACAGAATGCCGACAGTCTACATGGTGAGACAGAAAGAAAAGACAGCTGCTTGGGTCAGAGGAGTGCAGCTTGACAACCACTGAAGTTCTGGCTCACTACATAGCCATCACTAACCCTCCTGATACCCAGGCAGGCAGTCCCAGTAACATACCTCCCTGGTCGATGGCTGCCTACCATCTGCTACCTACATACATACCTTGATACAAACTCTCACATTGCTTCTAAAACCTTTCCTCCCATACCATATATTCATAACATCTTCCACAAAGCATCTCAATCTACCCTATCACATGCTTTCCCCAGACCCATAAACACCACGAGCAAATGCTTCTGTTTCATAAGTATTTCTCATACGTTTTCTTCAAAGCAGACACCTAATCCACACAACTTTTATCACTCTTGAAACTATATTGTTCCTCTTCAGTCTGATGCTCTGTCCATGCCACCAACCTCTCACTCACCATTATCCCATACGACTTACCAGGTACACTCAACAAACTTAAACTTCTGTGATTCGAACCTTTATCATTGTTCCCTTTGCCTTGATACAGTGGCACTATACAGGCATTCTGCAAATCCTCAGGCACCTCTTCATGATCCATACATACATTGAAAATCCTAACTAACCAATCAGTAACACAGTCAACCTCTCAGGAAGTTCAACTGCTGTACCATCTGGTCCAGCCACTTCCTCACACTTCATCTTCAAGGTTTTCACCACCTCTCTTTTCACCAAACCACTTGCTATGACTCTGTCATTTTGCATATCTCTCTAACCCAAACTCCCCACATCTGCCATCTTTTCATCAAATACATTCATCAACCCTTCAAAGAATTCACTCCATCTCCTCATCACTTCATCTCTGCTTATTACCACTTCCCCATTTACCCCCCTCATTGATGTTCTTATTTATTTTCAATTTTTAATGCTATTATTCTCCTCCATAACATTTTTATTGTCCCTGAAGTTTACTAATAACTTTATTCACCCCAACTGTATCTTGTCCTCTTTTTTAGCCCTAGCACCTCCCTCTGAACCTTCTTCTACTTTCTCTTACACCAACAATAAATTGGGGGATTGCGTGGCACTCTGCTTGTCATCTGTGTTAACATTTGTCAATACAAGAATTTAGTAATGCATAGTTATGGATGTGACTGATATATTTCGATTAGAATATTGAACGTTAAGTTAAATTTTGACTGTTAGGTAGGTTAGATGGGGTTTTCATAGGTTTTGTTAATTTAAACAAGTGTTTCATCTACCTTTACATAATTTTTCCCTGATATACATAACCCTTACTACTATCACATTATGTAATATCATTTATTGAGTTATAATGCCCCAAATTATGTTCTGCATCTGGTTATTGTATTGTTTAAACCCAAAACTTGCATTACAAAGCAAAATCAACAATCAAACCTAATAGCAATACAGAGCTAAACCCCAAAATGTATGGCAGAAATATACCAAAATCAGGTAAAAATCTGATTTAGTGGTGTGTTGCAAACAACTTTGCATATTGAATTATATTGTTTTGCAGTGCATGTTTAGTGTATAGAAAATAGTAACAGTTGCAAAGCTTGAGTGTGAGGATTATATTTTATTGAATGATATTAAGGCAATAATAGCATCTCAGGGAAAATATGGCATTAGCTAAAGTAAAAGTAGGCATTACATTTGTAAAAGATCAACAAAACCCATGAAAACTCTCATCTAACTTAGCTAGCAGTCAAGATGTATCTTATAATGTTCAATATTTTAGTAGAAGTATTTGTCACACCCATGAATGACCACTGCAAAAATGGTACTCATGTCAACCAAAGACACACTGATCTCATTTGCCCTATTTTTCTGCCCCTGCACCATCCTCTCGATCTCATTATGCTTTCTTTTGTACATCTTCCAATCACTTGCACTGCATCCCTATTTATACCAAACGTACGCTTCTCCTTCCTCTTTCACTAGCAGTTTTACTTCGTTATCCCACCACTCACTGCCTTTTCTCACCTGTCCACCTCCCACATTATACACACTTCTCTCGCACATACCTGCACAGCTTTCCAAATACCTGTCATTCCTCACCCACTTCTCTAGCTTTGTTTACTCTCACCTTTTGCCATTCCACACTCACTCTCTCCTGATACAGTATTTCTTCACACAAGTCTCTTTTCCAAGCTCACCAACTTTCACCACCCTCTTCTCACCCATATAATTTCCTTATTTTTGAAAAACCTCTACAAATCCTGGCCCTAGCCTCCACCAGGTAATAGCAAACATTCCACCAGCCCCCCCTTACAGAACATTCATATCCAAGAGTCCCTCTTTTCCATGTCTATCAATTAGTATGTAATCTAATACAGTACCTGCGGAAAGTCTGAGGAATGTGTATATGAAAAAGGAAAAACTTTCATTTTCTTCATTTTAGTACTAAGTGTGGCCACCACGTGCCTTCAAAGCAGCTTGTATGCGTTGCGGCATGGCGTCAGTAAGGATTCTGCAGTAATCAAGGTCAATTCCGTTCAACCAGATGTCTCTGATGGCTTCAAG
>JAUTYZ010726526.1:0-18537 GCA_032273725.1 Panulirus interruptus | reverse complement strand
ATCACTGGAGCTGCCTGGAGGCCTCAGCAACCTGCTAATGACCACAGTGAGTGGTTCTGCACCTTTTCTTGGGATGTGCCACTTCTGTAGTGCCCATCACCGCCCAAAGCATCCATCCTCCAGTATTTGGAATTGGCCAATCCAGTAAATAATATTTTTCCTGAATTACAAAATGCTTAATTCTCAATTCATATAAAAAGATCAAAAGTTTTGAAAGCTTTTCTTCACCTATTCATATAAAAGAATAATAATATGAAAACAACACTAATAATACAAAATGTTAGTGAATTTAAACTTGTATATCAGGACTGGCCATCCATCTTTACTTTAACTAGGAACAGTTGTCTTCATTCTTAAAAAAAAAAAAATATGTATATATAGATTTGTGTACTTTTTCATGAAAAAAATTCTACTTTATAAAGGGAGGCCAAAAAAATCAACTGCTCAACAAATGGGTTAAATGAGACTGCTGTGGTCACATCTTCCATTAAAAAACCCAGAGCCTTTGGCTAACACTAACAAAGCATACATTAATGTTACAAAAATGCCAATGATAATATCGAAGAACAATAATATGCTGTCTTCATGAATACACATCTTTAACTGTCCAGTTAACTGGTCATGGATCATTCAAACAGGTGAGAAAGAAGTAATCCAAAGCAGAGGGGCTGGTGGGGTCTGAAACTTTTAAGGGGTAAGCCTGTGTGTAACAGCGATAAGGGTGGGATTGGGATGATGGGGTCATTTAATATGACACTTTACGGTCAAGACTATAAGTAGGGATGATGTGCATGTGTGTAAATCAATAAATAACAGTTTATTAGATGTAGGTAGCCATTTGTTTGTGTGTGTGTGTGTGTGTGTGTGTGTGTGTGTGTGTGTGTCTGTGTGTGTGTCTGTGTGTGTGCGTGTTCTGTCTTACTCGTCAATGAATTTGTTTTCAGGCATGACACTAAAGCATTTAAATTAAAACCTGTGTAACCGCATCAGTAATTCTAAGCCCAGTTAAGCTTTCAGAGCAACAGTGAATTTCCAAAGCAAGGGCAGTGAAAAAGAGGAGACTGTGAAGAGGAGGAAGCAGTGAAGAGGAGGAGGCTGTGAAGACAAGAAGGCAGACTTAGGTATATCCGGAATGTGAGGTATCCAAGACAGTGTCGATGTTACGGTTATACCAAGTATGCTCATTGAGTCAAGAGGTCGAAGTACAGATCCGTCAAAGGAAATTCCAAGCTCCTCACTGACTTGCGTCTGAAAGTGGCTCTGAAACGCTTTCAACAGGCAAGATTCTAATATCTTTTCATCATTCTCTGAATATTCAGGTCCTGAGTACATCAAGGGCTAGAAACCCAGCAATCTTGAGGTCACGAATCGCCCCCGAAAGGGACGTATAGGAGACTTCTTGACCGAGCTATCTAGTATCTAGTACTTAAGTTCTTCTAATAGAATCCCCTTGATCTGTGTATATCAAGTCTGATAACTACACCCGAGTAAAGATAGACGTATGTATGAATTAATCATCCTATACAACTATTCATTACGTCTAAACGAGTAGCTACACTCTTGGCACCTACTAAGGACGTCTCTCTCCTTCGCCTTCGCCCGTTTGATACAATCACTCGATCGGGGGGGAACTCCTTAATCACTAGGCCCTCTACGTCTTTCGGTTGACGTACTTGAAAAAGTTGCTGGTGAGCCGAGAATCAATTTCCCAAGTCGACCAAGAGTAGACCAGGTCTCTTGCCTTCTGCACAGAGGAGGCGGCGTAACGAGTCGTCAGCTCGGCTGGTTTACTGGTGGTTCTTTCCTGACGTCGTACGCCAATGTGTAATTAGAGTGGTGTATGATTTATGGCCTCTGCGGTACGGATGAGGCAGAAGGAATTTTTTTCTATATATCATACAATTTGAACATGATTTAAAAGGATATTTATGTTTAGTTTAATCTAATTTTTTTGTTTGACGTTTCTCAGAGGCTACATTTGATTAATTTCCTGGCTGTGTAATTGTGTAAGGGATGGGTGTTTGTGTGTTTATTTGTGTAAGGGATGGGTGTCTATGGGTGTGTGACTGTGTAAGGGATTGGTGTTTGTGTGTGTGAATGTGGAAGGGATCGGTGACGATTTGTGTAGGTGTTATTATTTGTTTTTATGTCTCATATATTTGTGGTTTGTGGGTATATGTTATTATATCTGACGGCTATGTGTTTAAGTAACTTATAAGTATGTGTGTTTTATATACACTTGCGTGTGGCCATGTCTCCTGGCTGGGGTAATTATGAGGGCTCATATTGTTTTAAGTTCTTTTTTTCGTGTGTGTTTCTGTGTTTTAACTTCGTCGCTCTTTGTTTAACATGTGTTTAAAAAGTAGGGCTCTTGACTTTAACAGTTACTTACAAGAATCACTTTCTTCTTTATGATATACATTTGTTGTCGTAGAGGATGCTCAAGAGGCATAAGTGTGAGGAGATGTAGTATCATCTAGATTCTTAAAGATTTTCTCATAAAAGGAGATGTATATAGTACAAAATAATTTTACTAAGTAGATAAAGACAAGCAAAATGAGGTTTATTTTTACTTCTGCAGTGCAACCTGAGATGCGAGGGAGAAGTGGAACTGATGTGGACACTCGCATGAGGCAGCAGCAACAGCAGCAACTTCAGCAATCCAGTAACTTATCTCGGTCCCGGTCAGCTCAGTCACTGAAACAGTTGGCTGACCAGAGCTCTGCTGATGATAAGATGACCGTTAGTTGTCGTTGTGTTTCCGTGAAAATATTTTCAAATTCATATCCTGGACTCAAGTTGAGTTTGGCAAAATGAATCGGACTGCCATAATTACCTATGCTTCATGTGTAACATTTTGCATAATGATTTGATTCGTCTTTAAGACTTGCATCTTTATTCCAGCTTCCATTTACATCCTTAAATTGTCTCTGCCATGCTTAATCACCTTTGAACATTATTTGCCATACCCTTTACAGATTCCATTGTAGTGCATTCCATCATCATCCTCAGTTTCCTGTATCATGAAAATACATCATGAACATTCTGTGTATGTTTAAAACTATTGTCACAACCTATCTTTTTTTTTTCTTTTTTTTTAAACATGTTTAATGTGTAGCACATAGTGAGGTAGCGCTAGGAACAGATGAAGAATGACCTCATATGTTTACATCTATTTTCTAGCTGTCATGTACAATGCGCTAGAACCAGAGCTCCCCTATCCACAGCCAAGCCCCACAAACCTTTCTGTGGTTTCCCTTGACTGCCATTCACATACTTTACATCCATTTAGCTGTTTGCACATCTTTTAATGTAAGAAGTTGTTAGTATGAATATATAGTAGCAAACTATTTAATGATTTGTAATGTGGCTTATGCATAGATTGTTTGCAGCTTATTTACCCTGAACTGTGATTGTTTCAGATTCTTGCACAATTCTTCTGGATTGCAGTGTCTGTTCTAGAATCTGATTATGAGTATGAGTTCATCTTAGCAATGAGGTTACTGGACAAGGTACTGTCTCGATTGCCTCTTGACCGACCAGATTGCCGAGACAAGGTGAGTTCTAAGCTTTACATTATTGTAAAAAAAATTTCATTCATGAGAAGCTACAACTTTTCTGATAATATATGTGAAATGCTATCTTTTCATAGTGAACTGACATTTCATAAGAAATCATCATTATGTAACAGGTAGAGAAACTGCAGCAACAACTAAAATGGAAGGATTTTCCTGGTGTCCATGCTTTACTACTCAAAGGGTGTACATGTGCAACCACATATGAGCCAACAATTACCCTACTTTCTCGATTTACTCAGCTAACAGATTTACAGGTAAGAATCTTTTCTTATGAACGGGTGAATGGTACTAACTACATTTGATGTGCATTCATTGCATGTCTCCTCTCATTTGTGTATTTTATGTTTTTCTCCATATTCTTAGTAATCTTTCCATCTTCGTATGTATTAGTATTTTATAGGAAATTTTCTTAGCAGAACCTCATAATAAGAAAAGAAAAGATGTGAAGATTGACAGACTTTATTTTGTATTTTGATTATATATGATTCAATACACTTTTGATTTGATTGGCCAAGATTTATATATTGAACATTAACCATGCATCTAAAATCCAATAAATCTTCAGATTGAATCCACCAACTTAAACAAAGTTGGCTTTCAGGGAGCTCCAGTCACAGGGCAGCAACCCACAACCCTTTTACACATACCTGGTATCCCAGCTTTTTTGGAAGCCATTCGGCTTTTCAATAACTGTTTACTAATCGCCCAAAAGAAGGCATGGATGGTTGCCAGGTAAAGCATTGTCTGTCTTCTTCTTTACTGGCACAGCACAGAAACAGACATCTTAATTCTCAAACCTGTCATACCTGCATTGCTGTGAGGTTTACTTCTCAAAGGGACAGTTCACCGGGAAGTTTCCTTTAGGAACTTGATACTGTTTGCTGTTATTGGTGTTTTTGGCTGACAGATCTTGTTTAGAGATACAGATCTTTACCATGCTATGATGGAGGAGGGGAGAACAAGACTGCCACTACCTCAGGTTCCAAGCCTCGATCATTGTAGTGTAATACAATGGAGGATACTAAGCTGGAGGGCACCTTTCCAGAGGCTGACATTATGATACCTCTTAGAGTTGGTTCCTTATAAATTTGTATATATAACTGGGGCTTCATTGGTTTGAGTTTAAAGAAACTGCTTGGATGGTCAGTATTTTTCAGTTTTTCAAAGTAGGGATTGTACATCAAGCAGCAAATACCTGTAAATTATTTTATATGACAAAAGCTCCAGTCACAGAGAAGTTCTCTTCAAGGCCAGCTCATCAATATGAAATATATGAAAAACAAAAATAAAGATAAATAACCTAAGAGTTTTTAAGGAAGGGGAAAGTTTGCCTTTTGAAATGTAACAAGTTATGGTTGTTTGGGAAAACTGGAGAAGGTAGAGTTACAAAACTACCATTAGATTATTTTGTGGGAATGATGGTAAGCCTGATTACTGAGGACTTTTTTTTGTAAGCATTTGGAGTTAGAGTTACCCCACATGTGAGAGTAGTACTCCATGCAAGAAGCTATCACCTCTGTATAATCAGTGAAACTATCTGAACAAGATTCCCAGTATTTTAGTCACAGACTTAGCTATTTATGTGATTCAGTGCCTCCAACATAAATGAGTGTTATGGGTATACCAAGTATGTTTATTGAACCATAGAGCTATCAAAGGAGATGGGAAAATTATGAGGTGTTGCTTGCTGAAAATTATAACTGCTACATTATCACATTTTCCTTAAAGATTTTTATATCAACAGGTTGTGGACCCAAGCCAGAGTCGGGCATTTGCAATCAATGTAATTGCTTTACTCCCATATATGTTGCAAAACTACGAGGATGCCAATGCTCTTTGTATACAGGCAGCGGAAAATGTTGCACAGGTAAGAGCCTTACAAATATTTAGTAAGTTTCATTGTTTGTTAAGCTTTTTTTATTTCAGTGTCACTTTATGTTTGTGTGTAGCATTTTTTTTCTAACAGAAATATTTGAAAGTGATAAGGTACTGCATTGGGACAAATTGTGTTTTATGAATGGTCAGTGTGCAGTGATTCACATGTGGTCTCATTTCACAAAAACTTCAGTGTGCAGAGTGAAAAAGTAAGAAATGTTTATATAAGTATGGAAGTTCGTGTGTCATTTAAGTAAACTGGAAAAGTTGAGGATTTATTAAATGCATAGAGAAGTAGTATGCACCTGATCCTTCGAATGTTGATAGGAATGAAGGTTGACTTAACAGATGTAGAAGAACTAGGCATCATATAAACCTTAGTGACCATATCAGTATGCAGAATGTAAAGCATGAAAAGTAAAGCATCTTAAGTAAGCATATTAGGGCATGTACATGCAACAAAAGAAGTAAAGATGATTTAGCAACCTTGCTTTGAAAAGAAAAGCAATTGTGTAAGAAAAAGAGACTGAGACAGTAGAGTTATGAAAAGGTTAAACCTTAAACTTATCTGTCTTAACTTAAAAAAAAATCCATCATTGGCTGCAGAAATTATCACACATATTTTTGATATTGTCTGAACAATATTTCCACCCATTTTTATTCTACTCCCAATAACTATACTGTACTGCAGGCAACACAAGTGTTCCATGGAACACCCTTCTGTTCATTGTATCTCTTATCTGCATAATTACCTAGTTAGTACTCCTTATAATATTTACCATACTATGTATCTATCTGTATCTCTGATGCCCGTTCCCTGTGGGAACTCCTATTCTTACATGCCTTCCCACCATCCTGTCATATTTTATTGGAAACGGCATGCTTTATCAGAAATAGATTATAACTACAGATTTCTTTGACAGATGCATAGCATAAAGCACCAGTATTACTAATTTTGCCACATGAAACTCAAAAAGAAAAGAAAAGAGAGAGAAAATTAGTATTAAGCTAAATCATGGTTTTCTTCTTTTTATGATTATCGTAGTGAATCATTGATGTTAAAAGCCATGTAACTTTGTCTTCATTTCTCATGTGTCTTTAAGTTAAGGACTTTTCCATATGAGTCAGTAAATCTAATTGCTATCTGTAGATGGCAATTCTAGCATTTCCTCCCTGCTTGGAATCTTTTTATAATTCCAGGCCCATAGTTAAAAGACCTAAATCTCATATTGTTCTGTAATGCTATACCACATCTTTCCCCTCATATTTATTTTGAGTGATGACCGCTTCACCCACATACATATTCTACTGCTGAACTAGATTTCTTTTCTCAACCCTAGTTTTATTTTCCATTTAATCTTATTGTGCTTTATCTCTTTATATTGTAGTAAGTTCCATGCCACTTATATGTAGAATAATGTTTTCACAAGTTACAAACTTGTTACCTTGATACTTTGATGTGCAAGTTTGTTTATATTAATTTGTGTGCTTGTATTTTTACTTATTCATGTATATGTTTGCTTTTGTGTTTGTATTCATGTGCACAAAAGTTTTACCCTTCCATCTGGTTGTGATACTATAATGGAAATTATGAAAAATATCCCATAATTGAATGTAATTTCTGTTCATCATCTAACTGAAGTTCATTACCTGTCTGATGGATAAACATTTTGGCTTTATATTTTTTGTTCGTTCTAGGTTTGCAATGAGAAAGGAAAGGAGCTGGAAAATCTAGCAACAGTTATGACCTTATACAGCCGGCGAAACTTCAGCAAGGAAAGTTTTCAGTGGACTAAGTGTGTTGTGAAATACCTCCATGACTCTTACGCACACCTTTCATTAAATCTCATGGCATTTCTGGTTGAGGTAAGCTTTTTTTTTTCTAATGCGTTAAAAATTATAATTTATCTCTGAATTCCAGAAACTAGTATGCAGATTTGAGAGTAATACATTACATGTGATCTTTTCTCTTCATTTTAACTAACTTGACACTTTTGAAAGGTATTCATAATTGGATATGGTGAGAGTAATAAGAATTTGTTTCAGATTCCACCCACACCCTTGCAAGGTATTCAAAAATGGATAAGGTGAGAGTGATATGAATTTTTTCAAAATCTGCTTGTAATATTATGGCAGAAAATATCATAAGTACTAGCTGCCATTTAATTACTTGGAAGAAAAATAAATATATTTATTCATTCATAATGGCAAAAACAGCAGGGATGAAAGTAGCAGGTACATAGAAAAAAAAAAACCACAATCATACTTATTTACTGAATGATTATTTGTTGTTTTGAATGTCATCATTCCATGTACTTGAATAATGAATGAAATGCTGAATTATGCAAGAGTTTAAGATTTCATTCCTTTGATAATTATTTACAGAAATGTATAAATTTTCATTTCTGTTATCACACAAATTATGTCATTTCACTTGAGATGTACCTTTTCATATCAGTATGGTTTAAACTTAAAGGATTAAATTTTGTTGCATCTCATGTGAGCTTTAGAAATCTGATATGTGATGTAATTTTCTGCATATCTGCAGGTACTGGAGAAGGGCCCTGCAAGTGTACAGAACCCTATCTTGAATATCCTGCACTGTATGCTTCACTACATAGACATGAACACTGCAGCAGCCCAACTAGTTAATGGGGATTTGCTAAGGGTTATTGCTAAATACATTGAGGTAAGAATTGAGATCAACCAGTTTTGTGTACTGAGTAAAGGAAATGTGAATAATTTATGTGAACAGACTGGCATTTTTAACTGCTTTAGAATTAACAAGACCAGAAGAGTCCTAAGACTTTGAAAAGAGCATAAAAGACAGCAGAAATTATTCTTAGTTTTATGTAGAAAAAGGTTATATAATAGAGGTGTCATTAATCATTTGTTCTGGATACTGCTACCTTGCTAAAGCTGGAAAAGCTAAAAGGAAAAGCTGTTAGGTATGAAAAAAGTAATCAATGGTAGTTTCTGTATACAGTTGGAGTTAGGTTGGGATACTGAATGTTGAATCAGTTACTGAATAGAAAGAAAATACAGCATGAGTTGATCAAGCACATATTACTTGTATATTTAGAAAGAAAGAGAGATCTTACCTAAGGTGTATAGATTATAATACAAATTTAGGACTTACATTCTTAAAACACATGGTCAACAGTCATAGGTTAGCATCACATTCTGCCATACAATTAGAAAAGTAGAATGGAGGAGTCTTTATCTTCTACAAAACTAATATTTTTTTCTTATAAAGCTAACATATTTTCTGTTGATACAAGAAAGATTGCACATGGGGATTTTGCAATGCATTTCCATGGTCAATAGGTTTATATTTAATCATTACTATATCTTACACTAAATTCAAGTTTGGCATGAATAAACCTGGGATGATTTGTTATTTTTGGCTTTTTTTATGCAGACTAATTCAATCCCCTTAAAAAGATTTCCCAAAAGAGAACTAATTTATTTGTTACAGGGTTCACATTGGAAAGAAGCCCTCAGAATTTTGAAGATGGCCGTTACTCGTTCATCATCACTTGTAGTGCCTCCAGCTTCCTCTCACACACATTACTGGGACCATCATGTCTTTGCAGATATTGAGTCACATTTTAAAAAGGAGTTACCAGGTTTGTCAGAAATATAGAGAGTTATTATTTCAATTTGCAATGTGCATTATGATGGAATGTTTCTTTTACTGCTTAAGGCTGATTAATTGTGAGAAACAGCATTCTCTTTGTAAGACCCAAATCCTCATTGACAGGACGCACCATGGAATTTACTTTTGATGTGAATCAGACACCAATTATTGGTCGTCGATACCTGAAAGGCTCAGGGATGGTAGTCCTACCTGGTCAAGCAAGTGGTGGCTCATCAACTGTTAGCTCTGCAACTAGTGAAAGCCTACAGGATCGAGAACAGGTCAGTTTCCTTGATAAAAAGTTACATAAGTATGTGCGGGTGAGTTTGGAGTCACTGGGCATTATTGGAGTATGTACTACTTGAGGGCATGCAAAGAAGAGACTGTTAGATGTGATATGCTTAGAAGGGCAGCTGATGAGATAAGCGATCAATTCATGGTGGAAGTGAGTGTAAAAGTTTGGAGTGGCTTTAGGAAAAGAGGAAATGACATGGGTGGGAAAGGGTGGTAAAAATGAGTGAACTTGGAAAGGAGCCATGTGAAGATATACCTAAAGAGATTGGTTGAAGAATGGTATAAGGTGAGTAACAAAACTAGGGGAGTGGGTGAGAAATGGAAGGTATTTAGGAAAGCATTGCTTACATGACATGATTACTTTTGACAATTGTAATTTCTCAGGTTAGCAGTCTTGCAAGATGGCCTTTATTTTTTATCCTCAGGAGTTCTTTTTTTTCCACAGCCCCAAAGTATCAGTCCTCCATTAGTAAGTTTTATCCATCTTGAGATTAAGATTTTTGACAACACTTTGGGAGTTAGATAAACTCAATTATATTATTTAGGTAACCACAATTCAACCAGTTCACAGCATTTATATCAGGCAAGTTGTATGGGCATACTAAACCTATATGGTAACACTGAAGCAAACAACCTATTGATTTATTTGTTAAATGTATTATCCCTAAAGTTCACTAGACAGTGATCTGTCAGTGCAACAGTCCTGCAAAGTCTTTTTTAACCCAGGAAGGTCTCTTTGTATTACAGCTGTTGTTGCATTAATCTTTAAATTGTTTCATTGGTCGCAGTACTTAGCATGTTTGACTGACCGGCTATCTGATAGAAGTGGAACTCTTGAGTCTGCTCAGATGAGTTGTAGTGTTGAGTTTTAGTGAAAAGAAACAGTTATGCCTTCTGCTTTTACTGCATCATGAATTAGGAGATAGTGTTTGCAACAAGACTTGAGACAAGCTGAAGGTGCACATTGCTAAGCGAGTTACATTTCTGTATTTTGATCTACACAGGTGTATTCTAACACCTGCATAGGATAGCATCTACAGGCAGGTTAAGTAATAAGAAAAATCCATTTACATCATTTCTCATTAGCTTTTATTACTCTGAGGTGTTTGGTTGTTGTGGTATGCAGGTCATGTTTGGGTTTATTGTGTAATCCAGAATCAAGATTGACATGGTCAAAATGTGAGAGCTTATATAACTTCATCTTACTCCTCTCAGTTCTTTGAAAACATCTTGGCAAAATACCAATTTTACAGGACCGAGTGAGCAATGAGGAGACTGGTGCAGTAGGAATAGACCAAGAAGAAACAGCCTCTCCACGTAGGAGTTTCTCTCTTTCTGCAGCCGACACTGGTCACATTGCTGGTTGGAACCGACCATGGCTATCACAGGTACAGAGTTTGACGATGCTTACACCATGCACAGTTCTATTTGTAATCCATCTGTTATTAATGATTCCATTTACATTTATGTGGGGTGGATCATGTGTATATAGATGCATGCCTTTTGTAAGAATTAATTTTTCATATCTGATATTCCCAGTCGTAACTTCATAGGCTTGGAAAGGACTGGAATGTCCTGTTGGTAGACTTGCTACCCTGTTACCAATATGCAGTTTCTAAAATTGATATATAATTTTTTGGCTTTTGAGAATTTCTAACTAATGTATATACATATTCAGGCATGCTGTGTATGTGGTTATAGCATTTTTCACTCTCATTTTCATTTTCAGCATATCTGTCTGTGTACCTCAGTCAACTTACTGTGCTTCTCTTTGATACCACCTTTCCCATTCAAAACAAGATGGCAAATGCAGAGTATTATAGATTTTTCACTACTTATTCTTTCCTCACCTTCAAGTATCAGAGACAGATGTGAGCAGCTCCTGAAACATATGCTAAAGTTTTCTGCATGTTAATGTTGCTGTCATATTTAGAACAGATGATTCTTACTTGCATTGAGAAGACACGAAAAGATATTATTTAGAACCTGTGGTAGTAGCCAGAAAGCATATACATACCTGGGGAAATGTTTAATAATGGATTCCAAGGGTATTCCACAGGCAAAATCATTCTTTTGTCTGTTGTGATATAACTGTCTGTGAGTTGGTTATTGAAGTAGTAAAGGATGACATGGTTATACCATGGGCCGGGCTTTCATTGTATATCATTGGTAAATCCTTGTATAGGATAGTCAATTAAAGAAATGTGATGAACACTATGAAGTACAGAACAACAGTAGCAGCAACAGGACAAAAACTTGTCATACACCTGTATGTGGTTACACTGCAGGTGAAAAGTCACCTTAAGTGAGGCTGTATCATCATGAGCAGATGAACATGAGTACAGTCTATTTAGAAACTTTTCATTTCAAAGAAGTCCGTCAATTTCCTGCCTCTGACTGTTGCACAGCCAAAGAGCTATAGGAGCCCCATAAAAGGGTACCTGGGATTGTATGATAATGACAATGATAAGAAGACTAGTATCTATAGTGGTAGAGCAAATTGGACACCAACTCATCATTGAGATATTACCAGGTTAGCATTAAAGATAGAGCTTGTGGCGCTAGTGCCATAATTGCACCAAGTTTAGCATTAGTATGACTACTTCTACCACTCCTGAGGAGCTAGGGCATTCATGTTTCCTTACGTGATGTGTATAGAGTTAATGGGGGAAACGCAGTAGCTAGAATTGTCCATGTTGGGAAGTCATGAAATCACAACCATAAGTGATTCATAAAACTCCATGCAGAGTTACATGGAAGCACCTTAGCCCAGATTTCCCTTTGTATGTCTTGTCAGTTGATCAGCAAAATTTCCACTACTCCTCCAATCTGCCATCTAAATCCCAATAATGGTACTTCAGGAAGGTTTACAGGACTAATTTGTGAGTCTAATTGCTGTGACTGGTGCTCCTCCTTATATAGTATTTCTGTGTGTATGGAATACATAAAAAGGTCACAGCTGCTGGTGTGCAAGCATGTATCCCTTCCTCCTTTAAGACTCTTTCTCCTTATCCATGGTTAGATCACCCTGTTTCTCAGTCTATGCACACTATGGGCCAGTTGTATCAAGCATGGAAACTCATTCCATCTGTCACTTGGCCTTTCTTTCCCCATAGATTTATCTACAGATCAAGAGGTCTAGTATTCCTTCATGCAAAGGAAGTATGCTAATCTCTCTGTTTTTTATCCTAGTTGGGGAAATTTTAGCAAGATCCCAAAGGCTTGTGACTTGCATGCAACACAAACACTCCATGAAAAGCCCAAATTTTTTATGAACACATTAAATGCTCTCAACCAAAAAATTATGCATGCACTTTTTGCCCATTAACTTTATGATTAAGTTTAACCAGCTGCCATTGTTTTTTCATTAACATCTTGATGCATGTATAGGAAATGAAGATAATGGTATTGAAATGTTAATAGTATTTTTTGCCCTACCCCTCCACCAGAAGGACTTCTCTTACTCCCCTACCCATATCCATTTCCTTGGGGGAACAGAATCCTCCTTCTCATCCAAAAATGACTTACAGGAAACCCAGGAATTATAGCTGTTGTTTGTATATTCTCAAAAATCTATAGTATCATATATCTTTTTACATGAGATTCTGCATTCCAGGCCCGTGCACGAGAGTGTTTGGTTAATTTGCTCAACACCTGTGGTCAGAGAGTCGGACTGCCTAAGTCTCCCTCGGTACGTATTCCAAATTCAAGGGGCTTTGATGTTGGAAGGGGATAATTTTACTTACAAACAATTAGTCTAGGATTTGCTAAGATGGTGTCGGTAAGCTTTTTCCTAGAAAATCATCCCTGTATTTATTATTAGAATTTCAAATAAGATAATGGCCCACATAGGCCATATACTTAACTATTGGATCAGTTTGATTCATAACGGTTTTAGAATAACTTAAAGAAAAATTTCATAAGTGCTTACATTGTAAATCGGCCTAAATTAACTTGATGTACCAGTCTTAAAGTCAAAGTAGTATCACAATGGACAACTGAAGAGGAACAACCTAAAGCAATATCCTGCATACCCCTGTGAAAATATAAAAAGCATCTTGCTGTTAATCTTGTATGATAGTTCTTTAGTATAATCAACTAAATGAATGCTCATGGTAAATTTAAAGACTTCATTATTAACTGGTTAATTATTATCATTGTATACAGTGGATCTTAGAATTAGAATAATGATTCTTTGTACCTTGGTTTATATTGAAAAAATTTGGATATAATGAAGTACAATGATATTATTCTTAATACCATACCATAATCATCACTGATCAGGAGTTTCTTCAGCATGGTGTTCTTTCAGGAGCTGTCATATAAAAGTAGTTGTTAAGAGTAAACAGATTCAAATCTTCATTATCTTAGCCATGACTTATGATTCCTCCTTACCATAAGCTTCATTAATTTGTGTGCACATTCATACATTACTTTAAAAAATGAGCTATATCAATTTATTTGCCTGAATACCCAGTGATGAAATATGACACAAAAAGCAAAATCTGTAGAAAAGCCTGTGATGGCCCAACGTTCTAGGAACACATGAAAAGGCGGAGGAACTTTAAAGTTAATTATTGGGAGATTTCAGCTTATTGTGGGCTCCAGAGGGTTAGGGGGTGATGTGAAAAATAAAAAGCAAGGCAATAATTAGTGGTACAAGCTGTATAAGAAACTGTTTTCTGCCATGTAGTTACTGAGTCGGGTCATTAAGTGAGTTACAGCCAGCTTTTTGGATGTTCAACATAGATCTTCATGATGTGAAATTATCACTAATTTTCTGCAAAACCTTTGATTAAACAGGTATATTAAGATATGCTACATAACTTTTTTCCAAATGGTGGGGCATTTCTTCAGAATATGTTCACTCTTCATCTTTTAGAGCATATGAGTAACATTTTATGGATCGTAGAACTCATTTCTCCTAAATGAAAACCTTACATACCTTACCTCATCATACATGTTTGTCAATGAATCTTAGATGGTGAATATTAACGTACAGTATCAGTTATGTATAAAAAAAAGATGCCCAAACTCTCAAGGTTAGGTGTTGCTTATTTGGTTATGTATAGATTTAGAATTAGATTGCATCCAAGGTAACCAGTTTCTCTTTTCATGAACACCAAAACTGCACATGGCTCCCAAAGCCCCAGAGAGAGATTAAGTCGCATTCAGTTATTGAAAAAAAGACATTTAAAGTAAAGTTTTATTGTGCAAGTTCATGGTTTGATTTTTGTTTTATTTGAAGCCAAAAAATTGCCTAAACTGATCCTCTTAGATCTCGGTATTCTGTAATATACTGAAATAATTAGGTGCATTTTAGAACCCTGATTGAGAATACAGAAGACAAAAGAGAGATTGGGAAAACAAAGAAGAAATGATGAGGAAGATAAATTGAACAGGAATTTGAGAGAGAAAGATGAAGGGGATGAAGCAGTGCCAAATGACTTGGCAAATAAAAAGGAATGTAGACACTTCCTCAAAGGCAAATGTAAATGTAATGGTGAGTGTAGAAATGGCCATCCTCCATTCTGTAGAGGTATGTATTGCTATAGAAGCTTTGGCGCTAGAGGATGTGACAAAGGACAATACTATATTATAATTTCAAACACCCAGAAGTATGCTACAGGTTTTACAGATACCACAGATTTGAATGGGGGGGGAGGGGATAAATGCAGATATCTGTGTCCATCAGCATTAAGGAGAACCAAAATTTGTTGCTACAACAACAAATGTAAGAAGGGCAGTCAGTATATATTTCTTTCCTGAATATATCTAGCAGATTGCAGGAATATAGATATAGAAGTGAAGGCACTGAGAGACTAGAATGAGCAAGTGGAGACATACAAATAAACTTAAGAGAAGTGTTAGCCATAGCTGGAGCCAGGAAGAAGCAAAGCTGAGAATGAGAATAAGAAACTTGAAGGCATGGGAATAGGTTAACTAGAAGGATGGAAAATAGGATAGATTATCACACAAACTAGAATCCTGCTGGCATAAATTTTGGTAATTATAATGCCATACCAAATCAAGAACATTTCTTTTTTAAGAGGACTAACTGTGGGAATGGCAACAAAATTGGGAGTATTAAAACAAGTAGATCCAAGAGAGATACACAAATGTAAGAATGAAATTATTAGCTGGTCACCAAGCGTAGATGCAAAAACAGATAGAGAGAAAAACAAGCAGTACATGAAAGATAATGTATCTTAATGTACAGAGACTAATAGCTGAAAATTCAAAACTAAAACTCGGCTATTTTGATAAACATGCATATGACCAAACTGTGATGTACTTCTTATACAGAAAATGGCTTAATGAGACAGTTCAAAAAGAAGCAGACATAGAGCAGTATGAAACTTTTGTATCAGTAGAATGATTGTAAAACAAGGAGAAATGGTAATGTGTGTGCATAGCAACAACAAAGAAAACTATATTATAATTGTGAGTTGGTTGTATTGAAGATACCAGCTGTAAATAAGTATTGTGACCTGTAGACCATCTAAAACTGAGTGAGAAGAATATAAGGTGATACTTTGCTGATGCAGGAAATGGTGAATATGTGTGAAAAAAAACTAGCAAAAGTAGAGAAGATACTGGAAAAATTAAAAGTACTGAAACCAAAAGCGATATTGTCTGCAAATTTAGTTTTCACTTCATATAATGGGTAGATTGCAGTGCAGACTGTGGCTGTACATTTGGATTTAAAGCAGTAAATAGTGGGTATGCTAAAGAAACAGAACAAGTGAAAGGAGTAATGATGATATGCGAGAAGCTTAACCATCTGTGAGTAAATTGTACACCAACAAGAGACAGCAACACATTAGACCTTTGATTCACAAATTATATAGCAAATTTTACTGACACTGAATTAAAGTGGAATAGATCCCATATTGTGCTAGTATAGAAGTGATCACATCCCTCTCCTTGGACATGCAAGAAGAAAAATATAACTCAGCAAAAGACAGCATAAACGAACTACAGTAAATGATCTGAACTTCCATTTTGATGAAATATGCTGGAATGAGATACACACATAAATAAAAGGCTAGCAGACTTAATTGGTATTTTTAGGAATATTGTTGTAAACACCAACATAAATTTCTTTAAGACTAAATGAAAGTGCCAAGGATTCAGTACCAGTAAATTTAGAAGGATAAGAAAAGATACCAAAAGAGAAACAGTGGCTGAATAGGAGAAAGAGATTGAAAAATAGAAAAAAAGACACGCAGTTCATAAAGAAAGGGAAATGGTGATGGATAAAAAGATGAGGAATGCTGAAATAAGAACTAATGGATAGAATCACCCCGAAGATTTCAATATGTTAGTAAAGAAAAATTAATTAGTACCATGGAAAAGAACCAGAAAGTCTTATTCACATATATGAACAAAAGAGAGAGAGAGAGAGAGAGAATATGAAAATGATACCAAGAAAATATGCACGATGCTGATAATCATCATTACAAGAAACAAAGAAAATGATGATGAGATATTCATTTAATTGGACAAGAACATCACCACAGATATTGATATAACTGAAAATGACATAATAATAGCAATAGGCAAACTCAAAAAAATTCAGCATGGGTACCAGACAGTCTCCCAACCACATTCCTAACATAGACAAAGAGGACAATATGAAAGCCAGTGATGCTACTTTTGAGACAGAGCCTAAACACCTACAGCATAATGGAGATCCACAAAATAGCACATATATTATGAGTATACAAAGGAAGATTCAAACTTCTGCAAAAATCAGATAGACCTGTGCATTTGACATCTCATGCAATAAATGTATTTGATAGAGTTATTTAAAAAATATTTGAAAATGCCTAATTAACAACAGCTGTAACAATGAAAGTCATCAGATTTGTACCAAGAAAAAGTATGCAAATACAGCTATTGGTATAAAAAAATAGCATAAATGATACAGTATTGTATAAAATGTTTGAAAAGGTACATTATGATAAAGATCAAGAAATTAAGCCTCACGAGTTTAGGGTTCTTTCCCTTTACAATACAAACAGTTAATAGTGTAAAGAAAGAATGTAAATACCATCTCTTTAGACATTGCAAAGGCTTTTTCAACAAGGTGAGCTGTAAAATTCTGCTGAAATAATTTGCAAAACAGAACATGGGATAAACTAGATAAATGAATCAGTTTTATAAGCAAAACAGAGCATGAAAGATAATGCAAGAAGAAGGATCAAAGAGTTCCTAACAAACAGAAGATTCAGAGTACTAGCAAATGGAACTGTGTCAGACCAGGAGGTTATTTTATCAAGAATACTACAGGAAATTGTATTACACTCTATACTGTTTAAAATAACAATATCTGACATTGACTTGGAGTCAAGTGAAAGTTTCGTAAGGTGCATTGCAAATGATACCAGAGTAAGTAGATTGATGGGAGCTGATAATAAAAAAAAATTATAAGAGATCCTAAGTGTAATGTGTAGCTAGGCAGAGGAGAACCTAGAATTCAATGAGGAAGATTTTTAAGTAACTGCTTCATGGAGAGACTGTCAACATAATGGTTACATTGCGTGAGAGGTCACCTGGAAAAGAAATTGATAGTGAAGGGAAAGTTAAAGTCATGGAAAAACATGAAAAGCTGGAATTTGGAGACTGTATTGAAAAAATATCACATGAGCAAGCCAAGTAATGAGTGAAATGATAATAAAAACTTTCTTCTTGAGACATAAGTAGTTGATGATGAAAATGTTTAATGTATACATAAGAAACAGATCTTAATACTACTGTGTTGCATAGCCACCATCAGAGCAAGCTGAAATCAAGATCAGTGGAAAAAATTTAAGGGCACTTTACAAGCAAAATCAGGGAAATTGAATATGTGAACTATTATGAAAGGTTAAATGAACTTCAGCTATACTTTCTAGAAGGAGAAAGAGAAAGGCATATGAATGCTTGTGCATTGAAACAAATTGAAGGGAACTGAATATGTCAGAGCATGGAAATATCAGTAGTTAAGTCTGCAAGAATCTCTTGGAACATACCAAAATCATATCAAAAAAAGATATATATATAAGAAACCAGATAAAAATAATGGAGAGACCTCTTTATGTACTGCAAAGTGAAATAAGCAATGAAACCTTTAAAAGAAGGCTAGATAAATAGTCAAGAATGATC
>JAUTYZ010726525.1:4214-18406 GCA_032273725.1 Panulirus interruptus | reverse complement strand
AAGAATAGATGACTGAGCCTCTGAGGAACAATTCTCACTTAGCTTCATCTGTTCCTATATTTAAAGAGTGATAAAACAGATGGGGAGGATTTCAAGACCTGCACTCCTCCTCCTCTTAGTTGCCTTCTTACGACACACTTGAGATATATACATGGGTAGTATTCTTCATATCTTATCTTAATCAGTATAAAATAATTCAGTATCGACTTTATCATCTGCAATAAAAGCAGCCATGAGTTTAAGAGACCCGGTTCTGCACTGTAAGAAATACAACTTACCTGTTAACCACAAGAAATGATATACAACCTACCTTTTAACCACGACAAATGAAATGCATCCTACCTGTTAACGACGAGAAATGAAATACAACCTACCTCTTAACCATGATAAATGAAATACAACTTACCTGTTAATGACGAGAAATGAAACACAACCAACCTGTTAACACGAGAAATATGAACATACAATAAATATCAGCCAAAGAACCAGGGTAGCAACCATCAACCACACCAAAAGACTGATTGCCAGAGTTCACTATCTAAAGGTTAGACTGCATATGAAAAACCAATTACACCATCCACCATTAGCTGAACCACACAATTATCCTAGTTTCTTTGCTTTCTCTCTTTCAAGGCTAACATAATACACTGAAAACTACTTTAGCACAAATGAGGTGGTACATTGACAATGGATAACCTTTACACATGGTGTGACAGGAAGTCATCAGTGGTAGATGGTGAGTAATGTGCCACAGACCTTTTAAGCTACTGGTTAATAACAATCAATAGTAACTAGAAAGGGTATTTGTATATGAGCACCATAATAACAATAAACTTTCCAATCTAAGTCTAAATGGGTTTGGATCAAGGCTGACGTCTTAATGTTCTATGAACAGCAGTAAGCATCAGAAATGGTCTTTGTACTATGCTGAGCAAAAATGGGAAGAGTGATGCTCAAGAGAGGCACAGGTAGGTTGCCGCTTTATAAGCCTATCATATTCTTCAGCCACTCATGAGAGGAAAACCTAATTCCCCAATTCGTACATTTTCAACTTCATTTCATACTGTGCAAATCAAATACACAACAGTGTGATGTACAGCAGGACAAAAAACACTTCTTCCTGATAAATATTCTCTCATTATTAAAGACATTATATATTGCACAACTGAACACATGACAGCCTCGTACTAAAAGTATTACATAAAAAAAGTCAACACTGCAACATAAAGTTATGGTATAAATTACGAGCATAAGTGCTTCAAAACTCCCTCACTACAGCATAAACATACACTCATTTTAAGTACAAGAACAAAATTGAAGGTGAGTAACTCCGATATGTCTCCTTTTCACACCTGATAGCCATATATTAAATTTTTGGATGCACTTTCAATGATTCTGCAGACAAATATCAAACATTTTTAAAATTTACATTCACATAAAAAAATTCAAAATTAGTTGATGTCGTCTCACCTTTACAGCCATGATAGTGTTGCTCTTTCGGTGGACCATCTTGTTAACAGTCCCAAAGCCCCCTCGGCCAATCTCCCCTAAGTCACGAAGATCATCAGCAGTGAATTCTACTTGCTGTTGGTGGAATTGAAACCATTTTTCTCAACTAATAAAAGCTATGTAAGCTGAGCACTTTCTGCACAGCTGTAAAAAATCCTGAATATTATTTCTTAAACAACTGTACATTAAAGTTCAAAATGGAGAGTTAGAAATGTAAATTTCAAGATGGCAGAAAATGCATTATCACACTTATAAATCGACAACCACACTTTCTATCTATTACCCTACCATACTTCTTGAAGCAGATTCTGTTTAAATATTTGAGATACGGATCATCTGTTGAACCAGTATGGCTATGACTTACTAATTCTGGAGAGATCTTGAGTTTGCCAGATGACTGGATACTTTGGTAAATTCCCCGAGTGATCCTGTCCCTGAAATGTACACCAATTAAGAAAATCAGTACTGTATAAGACTCTTTATAATCACACTACATATGACCAAAAAGACACTTGCCTTCAAAACCTGTAAAACTATAGCACAAGTATCCATTAAATAGGATGCAAAGCCAACAAACATAGGTTACCCCTTCCTCTAATAACTGGATACAGAAAGCTCAACAGGCTTAAAATGAATCTGCTCACATCTTTCAGTCAGGAGACTGAAGCTTTGTTAACAAATGGTCAACCACATCCCAGGTGCTGGGATGGCATGTTGCACATAATAAACCATCTGGCTCTTTACTCAGACATGTCTGTTCTGGGAAAAAAAAATCCACATCAAGGGTGAACGGTTTGGCAACCATGTCTCTAAAACCCACGTGCTGTCTAAGTATGTAAAGAAATCTGTCTAGTACTTCTAAACTAATGACCTACACTTGACAATGAACCACAGAGGGAGCTGTATATATTTGTGTACTAAGCCTTTCTAAATGATGACAAACTATATATAGTTACAGAAGTAATGTAACCCCAACACTTCTTTTAAGGGGTTCCTGCAGCTTTAAGGTTGCACTTCATGCAGAAGCAGGGCACAGCAGGCTCCTTTGGGGCAGGAAGGTCCATGATGAGGCTGTGCTCCATTCCGTCTACTGATGATGATACAAACTTTTTGTTCATACTGTCACCACTTTGACCCACTAAACTATGTATAAAAATATATAATTTGCCTTCTTATCTTCCTGCACCACGAATCCTTCTTCAGAGCTCCCCCAGTATTCAGGAAACCAACCATGTCCACCAGATAGGACCACAGGTCAAGAAGTGTGGTGATATTGTGAGTTTGTCTTTGCATGACAAAAACGGTGTCTTGAGTGTGGAAGTTGCATCTTGTGCAAGAGGAGTCTTGTAATATGTTGAAATGGTGTTGCAGTGTTCTGAGGGTATTCAGTTTGTTTACAGCCTTTGTGTTGATGCTTGTGGTGTGGGAAGTGAATGTTATGTGTGTTGTATGTGATACATAGTATGGCTAGAGTTCTGTTGTGGGAGTGTTTGACTATTCAAGGTTATGGAAGGGTGCATGTTGGATTCCTATTTGTCTAGGGGTTAAGTGGGTTATGGTAGATTTATACAAAGGAAAGCAATACCCACTACAACATAATCAACACCTACATAACCCCCCCTGCCACACACAGACACACATACACTACATGCCCTCCCAGAAACACTCCCCAACTACAAAACGAACACACCCAACACTTGCCTATGTGGAGATCTCAACACCTACCATCTTGCCTGGTCTAACACATCCAACACTTGCCTATGTGGAGATCTCAACACCTACCATCTTGCCTGGTCTAACATCCAAACCTAAAATTCCTGAGGTAAAATACTCATAAACTAACAGCATCTTTTTAACATCCTCAACCTATGCAACTCACCAACTTCAACAGACAACCATATCAGACATTTCCTTTTGCACACCAGCACTGCAAAACTGGATCAACTGGCTCTCACAACACAAACCCTCCTCTGGCTATCTAACCTTGCACAACCACCTAAAAATAAACATAAACTACTAGAAAGCAGTTAGGGCAGCAATTACACAATACCTAGAATACAAGTGCCAAAACTTCACTTGCACTTTCCATCCATAGTCCATGCCATTTCATGTTTCAACATCATTAACCAAGCCAACAAAGGACACATACTACAATGTCACAGAAAGCAATATAACCCAAACATTTCTCCACAAGTTGCAGACTTCATAAAGCAATGAAACATGCTCTGACAAAACTCCTCACCATCAAGAAAGATCACAGAACAAATCCAAACCCAAAAAAACACCACCATCAACCTAATCACTGGAAAGCAAATGGCAAACTAGCACTCCTTCCTTAATAAAATGAACGACTACACCAAAAGCACCCAACTATGGCAAACAATAAAAAAAATTCACACCTCTCACACCACCCTGACCCCTATATATGATGTACTAATCCAAGCCAACAACATCCCTTCTCCTATAGAACACCCAATCATACTCATAAAACACTACTAAAAAATCAACCATACACCAACCATACCCATAAAGAGGAAAGTAATAAAAACTGATAGGGAATCCGTCTTGGCAACTGTCGACCCACTCTTCAAACATGCTGACACTCATAACTCAATCAAAACCCTAAGGAACTTCCCAGCAACAGCAATATATCAAACATTCTGGTCCCATAGCAAACCAGGCTCTTACAGACATCTTCAACCACTTCTATTACATAAATGAAATCCCAAACATCTGCAAACTTACCCTCCAACTCTCCCATACCACTACTATCATCACAATCCAAACTTAAAAAATACTGATCCACAAAACAATCAAGGAGAACTCCCATACACTGCTGCTTTAGACCTAATCACTCCACTAACACACTGCACACACACCTCACAAAACACATCCCGGCTGGCTTCAACCAACCACAACCACCCTCCTGCTGCACAGCACAAGTGGCAATAGGCATCAACAGAGCATATGACACCGTCTCTGGACATATCCTCACACAAATGATGATTGACACCATTCTCCAGAAAATGAAAAGTGGCCAGCCAACGTCAAAGTTAGCCGCCGGCAAGCCAGAGTCACTCACAGAGGTTTCACCTGCAAAACCCTCGAGCTCTGGGATGGAGTTCCCCAGGGAGCTGTTCTTTCTCCAGACTTCTTCAGTCTCTTCCTACATGACCTCCCTACACCTCCCACAAACTTGTTTGAAAGTCCTCTCATACATAGATGACCTCAAAATTATATCATAGCACCCTAAAGCTATATAAGCAACAACAAATATGCAATACTAAATCAACTGGAACACTGGCTGGCTCAAAATAGAATGTCTGTATCCCGGACATCCATTCCTCCATTATCCTCCTGCTCTCACCCTACAAAGAGAAAACATCGCTGCATTTCGTGACTTGTGGTCCCACCTAGCAGATAAGGTTTGCTTCCTCAGCATTGCAGGAGCCCCATAGTAGGGAATCCTGGGGCAGGAAGATTCGGTAAAGTAAGAAAGTAAGTACATAAACGTGCACATCCCCATTCATGTCAAATAATTTCAAATGGACGAACTGATGAGATTTTAGGATCCAGTTGACTAAAAAGAAAGTACAGTAGCCACTTTGGTAACCTGGTTTCCCATTTAATGGATAATAAGGCTATATCTTCTAACAGGTTGCTGGAGATTACTTCCCAATGGTTTGTAATCAAGAACAGAAGAGTGCTTCTACTTATTCATAATCTCCCTTTCTCTGTAACATAAACTACAGTTTTCCCATCTTCCTCATTTATGAATATTTTCTAACATTCTACATTTGAGGAAAAGGTATGAATCTAAAAGAATACATAATAGTGAAAAGAGCAAAAGGTACAAACAGAGAATATACTGTGTAGTGGTGTCTAGTGGAAGCAAAGTTCTAGCGTAATAAGGTTCTAATGGGGGAAGAAAGTTTGATGTAGTAGCAAATTGTATTTCTAACACAGTGGTGTCTGGTGTAAACAACGTACAAAGTTCTATTGGATTAAGGCTCTGATGGGGAAAGAACGTTTGATGTAGCAGCAACTTGTATTTCTTATACTACATTTATATAAGAAAAATTTTTTCCTATTTGTTCCCAGTTTCCCACGTTAGCGAGGTAGCCCCACGAACAGATGAAGATATGGCCTCATTTGCTCATATCCACTCTCTAGCTCTTAGTGTAATGTACTGAAACTACAGCCCCCTATCCACAACCAAGCCCCACAGACCTTTCCATGGTTCACCTAACCGCTTCATACATACTCTCCATAAGTCCAAACCCTTTCTGCATAACCAGTTCGGCTTTCTCAATCATACTGAGGGGAGGCCAAACAGCTGGCTTGGCTGTGAGCTGTGTGCCCTGTTGAGGATCTGGACCCTGGTGGGCCCTTACATGATTTATAGTCAGCAACACCAACTACTGTGCCACAGGAGCTCATGGAAGGAAGAGAATCTTTTGATAGAGTGCTGGTTATGAGAATGTGCCAGGTTTGAAGGTCACCAAGTATGCGCAAATAGCCTTATGTAAGGATGCAACCAATGGCATGGAAGAGTCCTGGGGTGTATATGGTAAGGTTCAACTGTGTGAAGGAAACCCAATTACATGGGTGTGGTTTATCACGCAGGAGGACCTTGTACATCTAGAGCAATATGTGGTGAGGATATATATGTGTAGGGGGCCCAGTGCATGAAGGGGGCTGACAATATGAAGGATCCCTGGTATATGTATGAAGAAGATCTAGTCTGTGGAAAGGCCTGGTGTACAGAAGATGCACTGTGAGTGGAGTAAGAGGGGAAGGCAGTGGATAATGAGGGACTAGTGTGTGGAGTATGCCTAAGTTTCTGGAAAGGCTGGGGTTGTACATGTACGTAAGGGGAGGTGATGTGGAATGGTACTTATGCACAGGTGGATCTTTACGAGTGAAAAGAAATTTCTAATATTTAATATTTCTTATATTATTAGTCATTACAGGAAACCCTCTCCAACATGATAGCTAAGGTGAAGTTATCATGGGTGTAGAAATTTTGAAAATGTATATATTTCCTGAGGATCATCCTTTTAACATCTTTTTTGTGATACCTTTATACTCAGGTCTTACAAACACACTAGTCACCCATTCAGTGACCAACTCTTCTTTCTTAATATGATAAAAAAAAGATGTATTCCACAGATTAAAATACCTTTTGATGTAATCACTCAAATATGTATTCAACCGTACATAGCAACAAACCTATTCTATCAATTACTACAGTATTTGCATCTGACTGAGAATAATTCACCATTAATGTAAGTGACTTCCAATGTCCCTGCTTAATATTCTCCAAGCCAATTAAACAATGGACTGCGTTAAAAATGTGCAAGGCATGGTGAGTAACAGCAGACTGTGTATATAATTTACTGTACTATGCATTGACAAATTTACGGTACTATGTTTCCCACTCACCTTGGCGGAGGTACTGATGCGATGCCCTTAGGACTTGGAAAGAGAAAAGCAGAGGAATGCAGTTATAGCACTCAGTTCCCAGTTAGTGACAAGTTAGAAGATGAAAAAAAAAAAAATAACCATAAACATATACACAAGCATATACTCACAAATATATACACAAACACAAGTGCAAACATACAGTCACACATACACACTCACACACACATACACACACACAAAACACAAACCTATATATCAGTATTAGTTAGAACACAGGGTTTGTACACGTATTGGAGGGTCAGAATTAAGGCCCATTGGAAAAAAAAATTCAAGCTCATTTTTGTAGTGCAGTAAACAGTAACATGCAATCATTATTAGTTATAAAGGACCATATTCTAAAATAAAAAATTATCTTTAAAATACATATCTAAGTATTCTAAAAAAAATGGCCTTAGATAAAAACGTGATAACTAAAAAATGGCTTTAAATGAAAAAGGGATAGAGATCATGATAATATTTACGTTTAGAATAAATTTAGCAAACCTAAAGGTCAAAATTCATATGAGATCATTCTAAGGCCACATTTTAAACTTTTGCAAGTCTGAATTTTTCTTATGCAAAAATCAGATTTATTCAGACTTTTGCAGACCTGTACAAACCCTGAGAACATGAGTCAGTAGATGAACATTAAACAGTGCATGAAAATAAACACAGTGCAGGTTAGTATAGAAAACCTTAGAAAAGTAATGTAATATTGAAACTACTCTGAAACCCAGTTATCCCGACACATCTTTTATGACATCAGGTTATTTGTTACGTTTATGAATCACACATGCATAAAACATCATATAAAGCACAAACTGCTTTAGGAATTAAGTCACCTGAAGAGATAAGACTCAAGGAGTGTAAGAAGTTAATAGGCTCTGATGAATTACAAACCATGCAGGAAATTATCGGTGCAACACATCAAGTGGTGGCGGTGATGCAGAAACTAAGAAAACATCTCCATCTGCTTGTCTGGTGTTTATATCACAACCATATCTTAAAGAATGCATTCGGCTTGATCCATCCTGTTGTTATCAACTCATCTATGTAATATTTGCACTACCGTAATTTCATGATAGAGCAGACATGTTGTTGAATGGCTGTTATCTTTAATGTTCACTGAGGATGTTAGCCTTATATAATTACCAACAATCACAGACTCGACAATACTGGCCTTCAACCACTAATCAACATGACAGTGAAAAAAATAAATAGCTATGTCTACTTCAATATTCTAAACCACACGAAGACAAAGACAAAACAATATGGTGCTTAAAAACATTAAAAAAGTTCCTTCTTATTGAGAAACTGGTTACTGCTCATGCTATATAATCTAGGATCAGTCATGTTAAATTCATTTTCCTCCTCCATGACCAAATAAGAGTTCTGTGTTATCCATCTCATCACCTAAGTATAAACTGTGAAACATGGCCATCAGAGACTAATCCTTAAAAGCTAATATTCATTACTCACTTGAACATACAAGGCCACCTGTAAAACATTCTTCAACATTTGTTACATTTAATCTCCACATAATTATCTGAGTACAATGCCATTTTGACTCGCAGCCATCATAACTTCTTCGCTCTAAACTGACATCAGTGAGGTCACAATATTTATATAGAGGTCATCAGCTTCGCCTGTATAACAAATTAGTAAATTTGAATTCAGAGACAAAGACTGTAATTTTCATACTGATATTTGGTCAATAGCATTTAGGTGTTTGCTGATGGGAAGTGTACTTGAAGTCAAAGACAATTCTTCTTGGACTATAAAGCAATTGCAGCAAGTAACAGCTTGAAAGACATGTTAAAAAATCTTATACTTTTCCTTTATGGGTGTGTACAATTGAAGACTAAGTGACGACTCCATCTACTCTCTAAAATACAGAGAAAAGCATGCATTCATTCAATCACGCCCATACTTTTATACACTTTAAAATTTCCTGTCCACGTTTGAATAGGACCAAGCTTTCTAGAGAAAATAAAGATGCCATATGTCTCCTACAAATCTTATTTATCTGCAGAAAATTCCATAAGTGTCAATTACCCACAAACCATTACGGTATGAACATGTCATAAGCATGCTACCAAAAGGGCTCATCCTGCTAAACTGCAGTGTAAAATGATAAGATTCTGTGGGGTTTAGATGACAACAAAAGCCAACTTTCTGATTCGGACATATCAAGAGTCCATGAATAGGGTGATTTTGCATATAGTATTAGAGGAAAACTCACTCATTATCCAAGCAAAGCGGATGAGAGTGAGAGTGAAAGGACAGTGAATTGGGTCGCTAGGTACACAGTGGGTATGTGTGGCATGCAGCATGCCAAGATTTAAATGCCTAGCATTGCAACAAGATTCAAGTGTTCATAATGTATTGGATTTAACTGGTTGTGGTTGTTTAAATGACTCATATTTTTCTAATTTCAAAAACTGCCAACTTTACTCGTCCTGTGAGACACCATTTTTACCCAAAGCCACATTTAAAGGATTAATCTTGCTTATCTAATACTTCTGGGCTACACAGTGCTTCATATATTACACCTTCATCTCTTACAACTTAAAAGTTGTATTTTCATTACTTCAGACTTAAATACAGTCATGGACCAGTCTAGTAGTGACCAATGTGCTATTAACCATATATATCTTGTTTCTGTGCAAAGAACTGAAGTTAGCTATGGACCATTTTCATCACAAGCTGCTATCAAGTGAAGAAAATTGTCCAAACTGCACAGATGGTGGCAAGCACACAGTACATATACATACAAACTAAATAAATGAAATAAAGGAAAGATGGTTCAAGGCATGGTCATTAGATTATGAAAAAATATGGTTCTTGGCCACTAACTACAGCCCCTGAACAATATACGCACACATCTTATGGTTTAACATAAGCCTATTTCCAGGTTTATCTATGCACACATTTCTTCTGGATACACAATGAAAGATATCAAGTATACCACAATGGTAACAAAAAATAATAAAAAACTGTCCCTCTATCGGCATAACATTAACTCTATGTGTGTTTTTTATCTAAATATCACCAACGTATGGGTTTTGATTACGATATTTCTGTAGTTGCACAAAAAGACTTCAACGACTGTTCAGTCCTACAACTGAACCACCCACTAAATTATACTAAGAAATGCAAAACAAAGTGGCCACCATCCGTCTCCAAACTATAAGATGGAAAGAGGTTATGACTGACCACAAAAAGTGCAACTGCAATTCAAAAGCATGCAATTGGGTGGCAACGCCACTACCTCAGACACTCCTGCCAAACGACTTAACACAAACATACACATGGAGTAAGCAGGATACTAGAGTATCCAAAAGTTTTGCACTTGATAATAAAAAAAGCTGTGGGGACTGTTGCTTAATGAAGCAGATCAGTCATAAAAAAGGGGGGATGGTGGAACTCACATGTTTGGTTCCTACCCAAATGTTGTGTTCTCAGCACATGACAGAAATTACATAAGCTGTGCTGAAACTGTAAATAAAGACAGTATAAAAAAGTTAAAAAAGCTGTATGGTACTGAAGAAAGCTCAAGGCATGGGGCCACATGAATGTAGACCTCCATCCCATACAGAGCCAATAGATAATTACATATACATTAGGTAATTACATGATATGGAGCACTTATAATTTGACCTCCAATTTCAATAATTTCTATAACAACCTAACACTCAAGTTATGATGCAGGCTTCTATCCTCAGGACGAATAGCAGGCACAAAATATTCGTCAAACATATATATGAAGGACTGTCCTCTAAATGCCCAGCTGCAACCTGAAAATATGCCACAACTATCATAATGGGGAACAGAGGCAGTAAATGTATTACCTAATCCAAAAGCTGAGCCATATTTACATGGAAAACCAATATGACAACTTGGAGTATTACTGATGTCATCTTTCATACGTAACTTGCTTAGTAAGCAACAGCTCATTACAACCAATAGCAAGTACTCGTAATTCCTTCTTCATGAATCAATTCATTTTTATATCTAAAGCTTCTTACAAAGTTCAGTATATATGCAATAACCTCTGTGCTCCAAAACCTTTTAAGTAACTGTACTAACCTGCAAATTTATAAACCTGATAGATCAGGTTTTGAAATAGTTCCTGATAACTTCAAGATAAGGAACAACATGCAACTTAATTTGTTGGCTTTTACTTTCATGAAAAAATGACGAAAAACAATGGAGAAGACCCGTCTCTTAAAACATGATGATGATTTAAAGACTCATAATAATTCTACAGAAACTGACAAGATATTGACATAAATCAATATCAGCTCTTGAAATGCCAAATCTACCTTATATCTTCAACAATATCCAAAATGAAACACAATAAAATATCAAAAACTTTCATGCTATGGTACAATAATTCCATTTTTCTATATCTAAAGCAAAGCTTTTGATTCAATTCAATTTACACCTGCACAGCATCTTAGATTCTACTAACTCTTCTGTACATTGGTTTATCTCTTTTATCAATTTTTCTATTTGTATAAATTTTTGTACAGATTTTACTTTTTTGCTGCAGCCTTTTTCCTTTAAATGTCCCATTTTCATCACTATCTCTTTCTTCTGTCTAAAGTCTTTATGCTCTATCATCTCTTGTCTCATATTTAAAACACTGCTGACATGATATCATACAACACAGCATTTCTCCTCCGAGATGCCATTCAACGCAGCATTTCTCTACTGAGGTGGAGGATGGACCTATGGTTTCAGTTTATGATGATGCCATTTAACGCAGCAGTTCTCCAGTGAGGCACAAGATCTATGTCAGCATGTTCACAGGAACAGTCGCACAGCTTCTTGAGGTGATTAACCACCAATGATGAATATAACCAATAACTTTTCTCCCTCTGTAAATGCATTATTTAACAATTTGCATAATATTATCACTGATAAAAAGCCAATGAACTTAAACTGCAGCTTTTCTTTTTATTTGAGAAAATATGGTAACTTTCAGCCAAAAATACATCAATAAACAAGGACACTATAACTTTCGACCAAAACACACCAATAAACAAGGACACTATCAACTAGTGATATCCAAAAGTCCTCAAACATTTACGTAATAAATGATGCATAAGAAATTAATTTAGTTTGGACGAGACTGTCCCCTAAGTTAAACATAACAACAGACATTATCTGTATGTTACTAGACAACCATGGAGACAGGTGACAGATTATGCCTTATTAGGCCTTAGCAATCACTCTTCACACCATCACACAAGCAAAAATGAGGTGGATAAATTTGGCTTTCTGCCCGAGTAGAAAACTGAAGAGAAGACTAAAACCTAAATTTTACTTACTGTTATGCTGGGCAGCTTTTTATTTACTGTGCTGGAAGGATTAACATCTGCCAAAGCAGCTGGTCGAGTCACCACAAAGCTGCTCCACCTCTGCTAGGGGTCCCTAATCCAGTGAGAAAGAAATCAACTTCAGCAGCCGGCTGCTAAATGGCCACCAACGCAAGGCACATGCTTCAGAAAACACACTAGTATGCTATCTGCTATCATAGAAATGCCAAATGTACGCACTTTCAAAAAAAGCTCGAGGCCTATGAAAGTAGGCCAGATCAATAAAGAAAATCACTGGTCCTTAAAACAAAACAAAAAACTATCAAAAATGCCACAATGTGCACAAGACCAGGAGTTAATTACCCTACTGTATATGCCAGAGAATCAAATGATAAGGATGAGACCAGTCCACAAAAAGCTTTAATGTTTTTATGCCACAACCAACACTGTTTACCCTTTTCTTTTCATACCTAAAGAATGACATGGCATCATAAGATCTATCTCAGTGTAGCAATGTTTTGCCCCACCTACTCAGTAAAGCAACAGAGATGGTAGCACCCTCCCTTACCCACATTTACTGTAATCCATAATGAAGGGTACACTTCCGGAGCAAAGGAAGAATATCAAAAGAATTTCCTATGGATGAAATGATAAAAGTTCCTTGCCTTTGATAAACTATCAACTTGCACCCATCATTCTTCTTCTCAGCAAATTTCTTGTGACAACACTACGCTGTCAACTCAAGGAGTACCTTGAAGCCAAACACATTTTGCTGAATGCCAACACTGGTCATGGAAACAAAATCCAAGACAGCATTGTATAACTCCTAAAGTTACATAGCATCTGATGAGTGAAAATTCATGCTTGCTATATTCCTGGATCCCAAAAACATCAAATGCCATCAATCATAATATTCTTTTACATAAGCCCCAATACTCGGCTATTCACACAAATGAAGTAGTTTGACAGTTTAAAAACTGGAAACAAACATACTCTCATTGATATTCCTTTACATGTAAAGAGACAAGCAATGGAGTGCCTCAAAGATACGTAACAAGCCCTATAGTTTTCCTTGTGTATGCAGATGGTAATGGTAATACCTTTCAACAAATTAAGCTCAGCTCTTTGCTGATGACATCTATTTACATAATTACCTCCAACCTTATGCACCTCATTGCTCGTGACAGTTGGTAGAAGACACTGATGCGAGTTTGTTACAAAGAGAATGCATTTAAGTTCTACAAATCCATCTAAGAAGATATTCCATAAACAGACAGATCTTCAGTATGACAACAGAGTCTCCTTTGCTGCACACAGACTAGAGTGTGTTACTAAAATCAAACACTGTACTGTAGTGAAATGACAATTCATGGACATCCATAAGAAAATAGCAAAACATATGGCATCTCAATCATAATTTTTAGATGCACCATTACATTTGGTCCTATATCATTTGCTTGTTTGTATATAATTCATCTACTGGTACTGCACCATCATTTGGAGAGGTATTCAAATGACATCAATATCTTCTCTTATAGCTGATGACTGAATAAGACTAATCACATATGTCCCTTTTCATGCTCACACTCAGTTTAAATTTAGACAAAAGATTTCCTATCAGTAAATCAATTATACAAATGTTCTATCCTTCTCTTTACATTTTAGGAAGCACAGTTTGCTAGACTACCAAAAATTACAAATGGGAAAAAAAAGCATGATTATTCTACAAAAGTTACTAGAACACTGCATACTAAACATGAATATTTTTCAGTCACAAGAAACTATCATAATCCGGCTCCCATACACTTGAAAATTCTAGCTAATGATCACAATGGATACCAAAACAATGCTTCATTTCAAATATGGCTACAGTATAAGAAAAATATCCTTTCT
>JAUTYZ010726305.1:0-13831 GCA_032273725.1 Panulirus interruptus | reverse complement strand
GACTCGTTCTTCGTAACTCTATATTGTCCCGCGGAGGGCGTTACGCGCTAGCCTTACATTTTGGCAAAATCTCATCGTAAGCAAACCTAAGGGAGGAAGTGCGTCACATCCTCACATCATATTGCATGGCAGATCCATCACTGGTCACCTGGGATGCGTCCCTTGCCGTGTGACCCGGTAACGCAGCTGCTCCCACCCCCAGGACTCACCCCAGACCCACAATACCCCCAGGACTCACCCCAGACCCACAATACACCCAGGACCCACCCCAGACCCACGAACACCAGTAATGCGTTAGAACTTTTAGTGACCGGATACGTGCCAGTGTCTGCTTGATAAATTTCTGCTCATTTGTTTTCAAGCATTGAGAAATATCTATTTATTTCGGCCGTTGTAATGCAAAGGAATGACAAGGAAATTTGCAGGTTCTCTTGGTTTCATATTGTTTGTCTTTATTCTTTTTTACGGCCAGATTATTTTGAGGATGTGTGACAGTATTTGTCAATCTGTCTGTCACAATGACTCTTCTCCTTTCAAGTGGGGTGTTTCTGTGCTTCATGCTGTGTCCATCCATGTCTTTGCCCGTATCTGTAATCTTCTTTCACTTGTCTTGTGTCTGTAGCTGTGTATATATGATTACGCATTTGTACTGTTTGCTTGCCTGCTGCTTGAAGGTAATGTTTGCCTGAGCCTGTATATGAATATTCTGTATGATGTTCTATATTTATGTTTGTCTGAGCCTGGCCTCCATGTTGTATCTCTGTGTCTCTCTGTGTCGTTCTCTCTGTGCCAGTTAATGTGTTTCTGTTACAATTACCTATTTGTGAGTATGGGAAGGGAGCCAATCCAACCTATATCTCAGTTTCATTGTTGTATTGTTACTTCAATTCCCAAATGGTAATCGCATTTACATGGTTTTCGCTTAGCTTGTCCCATGTGTTCAGTCTGACGCTGAGCGAATGCCTCCTCACGTCCCTCCGTGCTCTTCACTTGCTTCTTGTCATAAAATACGTTTGATATCGAAAAACTTTTTTTACGTTAATAACGTACTGATGTCTTAGAAATTCGGGAGTCGTTGTCATTTCTCCCCTAACTTTTCTTTCTTCCAGTTGTGGGTAGATTGAGGACTTCCAGACTCTCTTTGTAGTTCATTCCATTCAAATATGGTGCCATCTTTTTTAGCATATCTTTGGACCCCCTCCAGCAACTCTATATGGTTCTTCAAGTGAGAAGACTAGAGTGATGCGTCAAGCTTTAGCTTAGGACGAATATAAATCATGCACATCTTTTTTTAAAATCTCACGGTCCACGAACCTAATGGCTTTTTTAGACATTGGCTAAAATATTGTTTGCTTTCCCCACGATCCTGCTCACGTGACAAGGTCGCGGCATGACTGGTACGCTTCATGACCCCTGATGTTGTATTCACCGTTTTGCCTGCGAAACTTTTCCCATCTTCATGACTTAACATTTTCCAGGGTTGGATTTCATGGGTCATTTGTGCTGCCGCTATTGCACCTTGACTCAGTCCTTCTTGCGATATTTCGCAAGCTCCTTCTGCTTGGCACTTCTTTCCTGATTTTAGCATCATTAGTAGATATCTTCAGGCATAACTCCACCTTTTCTGGCATATCATTTACATAGATGATTTGTAGTAGTGCCCCATCACTGAGCCCCAGCTGGTGGAACCTACCTGTCACCTTCGACCAGTTTGGAAAAAAAATCTCCTGACTTGTGTTCTTTGTTTCCTTCCAGTTAGGTGGCTGTTAACCACCTGAGCAGCGCTCCCTTGACCCCTTCATGGAGGCTTACCTTCATCATCAGTCTTTTTCAAATGATTTTTCGTTCTCAGTTTCCGATATTCCTTGTCACTTCTTTTATTAATTATCACACATTTTAATGCTTCTCTTCTTATGGGAAGGTGGTCGACTGACATGCAAGTCCGCGGTGTGACAGGAGGAACAGTGATGGTCCATCCCTGTGGTGAAGATGTACAATACAGGTGTACCAAGTTAAGGTGATGATGGCTGGTCACTACCTCGTGCGGTAATGGTGGTATGAGGCAAGTTTGCCGTAGGTCCAGCATACCATCGGACTTTACGTATCTTGTTGTTGATAGAGACGCTAAGGGACCTTGTCTTTTGACGGCCCGTTGTCTGTTCACTAGTACATCACTGGTCATCTACAACATGGCTATGGGCTGTGCAAACTCCTAGACCGCGGTCCGTGGAAGGAGATACATATATAAGTGCAGTGTCGTATCTCTTCAAGTGGAGTGAGGGAGTGGAGACAGTTTCCGAGGTAGCTGGTACAACACCAGAGCGCTGCGTGTCCCTCAGCGTTATGTGTTATGGCTGTTCATGTGGAGGTTAACCTCGGCCGTAACACGTACTCTTGACGGGCATCTGGCACTCGGGATGTTGTCACAGACTACTTCAGTAACTCTCTGTACAGTGTCACTCCACGTAGGAGATGCGACACGGAACTGAAATGTTTGTTGTCATAGTTCCAGGAAGCAAACTGGTCGATACCTTTGAACAAAACATTGTCCCCAGCCCAGGGCGGCAGGATCGTGACTGTGGCAGCTGCTCCGGCACTACAGCAATACCTGCTGGTGGAAGGTGTGCTGACGCCATACAGGCATTGATCATGTGGAACCGCTGCATCAAAACATACGAGTTACGTGATAAAGGACTAACCATGTAACAAGTAGAGTGGGAAGACGTGTCAACAACTTGTTACCACAGAGGTGACAACACGTTTTAAACCAGGCGATATGTGGTGCCTCATCCACGGTTCACACATGATCCTCAGGGACCTGTGCTGCCATCTTTCTTGTTTCTCTGACTCCTGCCAGACACAAGCCAACGCCCGCGGTAACTCCAGTGTATTGACGGATGATTCCTGAGTAAGGATGATAATCTGTAAAAGACTAAGAGATTTCTGGCAGACATGAAAGAAATACTCTAATTAGTCTGTGTTAATATCGTCCAGATCCTTCATTACGTAGTGCGGGAATCATGAATATATACCTGTTGAAGAATAATTGACTTTCGCTGTGTAACGTATTAACTAACTTTTAGAAGAGGAAGTGAAAATCCACAGACGTCACTCTCCCAACCCCAGTTACCCCCCCAGAGTACATTGTTATTGTACACTGACTCGTCATTGGTTTAAGGTATGGAAAATGTATTAAACAAGAAAGGACATTAACAGCTCCACCACTGACAGAGTCATGAGAATGTGTGTGAATGATGGAAGTTAAACTTTAATCTGGAACGCAGACAGCTATGGGAAGAGCTAGTTCTGGGTCAGGACTCAGGACATTTTATCTCCTGAAGTGTGAGACATTATAACATTTGGAAAATAATGGCGCTGGAAAGTGTTGCCACAGAGGCAGAGAGAAGACAGTGTGGTGTGAGACCCGAAACTGTTCATCACACAAACTACAAACCTTAGGAATATAAGTGAACACCCGACATGAAGATCTCCACAGTGTACCTAATCAGCCGGGCTCTTGTGGCCCTGCCAGTTGCGACCTCCAACACTGTAATACAGTGTAGCTGGGTTCCAGCCCAGTGTCTAGCGAACAGACATGAGACTCTGAAAGCAAGAATTGGTAATGAAATACCTTAAGGTCTTTACGGAAGGTTGGCGGGCGAGATGCCTTCTGCCGCTAGTGTTGGCTGGTTGTGGATGTGAGAAGACGAAGGTGATACGGTGACCAAATGGAAAGTTGTGAGTACAGTTCCTTGGTATGAAGTTGTTCTGGTTGTGCGTGTAATGGTACTGAAGCCACGAGAGAGTACGTCGTATGGTGGTGGTGGTGTGGTGAGTGTCAAGATGATGCCGGACAAGTGCACCACTGATGACATTCTTGCCTCTTGGGTCTTCCCGGTGGCCTTCTTTTTTATATATAGTGGCCGATATGGCAGCGGCAGGAGTATGCCCCAGGCGAAGCCATGTTGATATAAAAAGTAAAATAATGAGCTTATCATAAAAGGAAGAAAAGAGGAGGGACATTGGTAGACGGATATTGGTCGACTCAACTCTCCAGGGTTAAACATTACACGGGAGACAAACCAAAGAAGGAAGAGAAATCCACAGCTTCGCTGTTCGAGGAAAGGAGGCATCGTGACGGCCAGTCCTCGTGTGGTCTCCACATATAACGTTTGGGAAGCAGCAGTCAGTTGCGACCCGTGGGTCCAGGTCTTAAAGGCCGGGACACACACAGGCAGTTTACGAGAACATTGGCTTGTAGAACAGAGAGGGTGCAACATGACGGCAGATAGTGAGGGATGGTTGAAGTGAGATGATGGAAATAGAGGTGATAAGGTGAGAGGATTTTGCTTCCGCTCTAGCAAAGAGACAGGTAGAAGATCCACCCCAGGTATGTGGGCAGCACTCCATACTGGGATGGCTAAGAGACTGGTGGAAGACGATCCACCCCAGGTGTGTGGTCAGTACTCCATACTGGGACAAATGACACACCTGCCACTCTCCTCCTCCCGTCTGTTTTGGTGAGTACCATCGTCCCTTCCTTGTGTACACACACACACACACACACAGACCAGTGTAAGCTCCCACTCCGCACAGTACAAATAGGTAATTACAAGTTCAGAAGTGTTTTCTCAGAGGAAGACACTACAGCCCCAACGCTTCTGAGATGGAATGGGGAGGAGGTTTGGAAACCATTGAGGTGTCAAGGGAAAAGACAAAACAGAATACCAAAAGGTCTTGACCCATACAAGGCTCGAGGTCCTGATGAAATTTCGCCATATGTGCTGATCCGCTGGATAGACCTTTTGAAATACTGTTCCAGATGTGGCTGGAGAGAGGCGGAGCGCCAAGAGAATGGAAAAGGGCGAACGTCTTACCGGGAAGAGGCGCTGAACTACAGCCGGTCTCGCTGACGAGTGTGGTCTGTAAAGTACTGGAAAAGACAGTTAGAAAGTAAATAGATGAGATTCTGCAGAGAAGAAATTACCTCCGTGAGATACAGCTTGGACAAGGCGGAAGGCTGGGTGGAGCGTTAGTATCTGGACTGCCAAGAAGCATGTGACACTATACCACACAGGAGGCTGGATCACCAGGCAGGAATAAGGGGAAAACTCCTTCACTGGATGGAAGATTATCTCATTGGAAGGGAACAAAAGACGCAAGTCAAAGGAGCTTCCTCTAATTGGGGGAAGGTGACCAGCAGGGTACCACAGGCATCTGTCTGGGACCATTACTCTTCTCGATCACTGTTAATGACTTGCCTGAAGGTATGGACTCCGACCTCAGAGTCTTTGCTGATGATGCAAAAGTCATGAAGGATGTGAAAAGCCAGGAGGATTGGATCATCTTACAAGGGGACCTAAACAGACTCGATAGTTGGTCTGATAAATGGTTGATGAAATTCAACCCAAGCAATGAGGATGGGACGGGGTTAAAGAAGGCCTCAGTGTGATTGTGTTGCAGGAAATATAGGCTACAGGCGTGTGAGTTGGACTTGGAAGTTGACATCCTCGGTAACTTGTCGCCAGAGTTCCACGTTAAGGGAACAGTAAAGGACACCAAATGTCTGATGGAAAGTATTAGGATAGCATTCAAGTGTATGGAGGAGGAAATATTTAGCAAGCTGGTCATATCTTACAAAAAGGTAAAACTGGAATATGCTTCTCAAGTTTGGTCACTGCACGAGCTAATAGAGAAGGTATATAGGAGAGCAGCAAAGATGGAACCAGAATGAAGAGAGCTAAGTTACAGGGAAAGACTAGAGGCTTTAGATTTGCCCATCCGTGGACTGCTGGCATTCTGTCCACAAACATACAATCTCTCGTCACATAATATTTTACAACACATGACTCACACAACTCATTCTTCACAACTACAGATTTTGAATTAGCTGGGAGCATTAGGTAGAAGTAGTAGGTTGGAACATTAGGCAGGAATATTAGGTAGACACATTTGGTAGAAGTAGTTAGTAGGAACATTCAGTAGGAGCCTCTGAAAACACTGCTATGCTACAGTTGCCCTCTACCAGTGGCCAGTTAAGTATGAGGCACTAAAGGCTAAGAAGCAGCACTGGAATTCAACATTTAAGGAGACTTTTGCCATGGTCACCCCCTTTAGGGAGTTCCCAAAGGGAACGGGTGTCAAAAATATAGATGTAGATATAGATGGAATGTCTGGACCATGCCTGATTGTTAAGGGTTAAAGAATCACAAAAAAGTAATTGAGAAGGACCAGAGAAAGGCAGCAAAGAAGGTACCAGAATTGAGAGAACTGAGTTAAAGTTAGAGGTGAGAAGCCATAAAAATGTCCACCATGGAAGAGAGAAGAGTACAGGGCGACTTGAATGCAACCTTTGTTTTTAGATTGGTTTGATGATGTGAACAGTGAATGGTTCTTTGAAAGAAACAAAGATAGAACATGAAATTGAACAAGAAGATTAAAAAGAATGTGAAGAAGAAATCTTATATAATAAGAGTAGTGGATGATTGGAATAAAGTGAGTTATGAAATGATGAATGGAGACAGCTTACGGAAGTTTAAATGATTGAATGATAATGGAGAAAGTTCAACAGATGGGGCCGTCCCCATTTTGTACAGATAGGTAATAATTACATGAACACTAAATCTTTCTTTGTCTAATAGAATTATTTTTTTTCTCTGATTGCAGAAGTGACAGCTCCTTCAACTTCATGGTCTTCTTCTTTGTATTTTTCTTTCAACTGATTTTCAGCCTAATTTGTGCCATTGGGATTCCAATGGGGAGTTGGTAAGTGACTGTATTTTTGTATTTATGTTGAGATTATATTTACACATCTCTCTTGAAGAAACGTACACAGTTGAATAATTGACAAAGCTTTTTCCCTTATGTTAAAGTTATTGTGTTATTGGTTGAAGCATGAATTTATAAATATATTTTTTTGGGATATAAATGAATGGAAATATTACTCTTGCTTGACATCTCAGTCGAAGAATGCGAATGAAAATTGAACTAGGGCTTATGTTACTAAAAAAGCCACTCTTTGCACATTACAGTGATCATAAGTTGATACATGAATGAATTGAGAGGTTGTTTGCTTTTGTTCCACCACATGTTAATGGGTATGGAACTTTTGATAATGCAGAATGGAGGTATAAGGAGAAGATGCCCTGTAACTTCCCACTCTAGATGAAAGAAGAATATGGTGGTCATGATAACCACCATTATTTGGGTGTTTTGATGATGGTAATTGACCAGTTCTTTAAAACGATGAGGAATGTGTCAGTTATAGAACATAACTGGAAGGTGGATAACAGTATTGCCAGGAAGATGTGAGTGCTTTTCTAGAAATAATGCAGTAAACAGGTAGTGAAGGAAAAAAATTAGTAATTGCTTTAAGCACTGGGAAACAAAAAAGTCTTCTTTAACAGAAGTACAGTAAATAGGTGGGGGTCTGTGAGTGTAAAGCTCCCTTTCCTTGTGCACAGTTTACTGAAGGATGTCAGAAACAAAATTTAGTAATTATCTAGTGGCCATGTAAGGCGAGATGAATTTGCAAGCTTTGAAAGCAGTGAGAAATTGAGCAGCCTTTATGATGGAAATATACAGATAAGAGATGGTTCCTGTGTGTGAAGGATGCTCTTTTTATGCTCAGTTAGGTAATTACACATTGAAAAATCATCATTTGTCAAGCTTTAGTTATGTTTGTTAATGTCCATAGTTTTTGAAGTCCCTTCCTCATACTGTTTTTGACACTGTTTAAAATCTTACCTTAGTTTTCGTATAGATATTCTGGATGCGTGCTTTACATCATGAAGGGGATAAAGTGAATTAGAAAAATATTCCTTCACTTTATCATTAATCAGCTTAGGACAGTAGGATGTTTTGTTTAGCTACTTATTTTAGAGGTTTGTTTACATTTGTTAGAACATTGTTGTCCTGCTAGATAATGGGAGACAGCACAGCAAATGTAAATAAACAACAAAGAGAAACATATGTCCACACAAATGCATAAACAAACACATCCTAAATAATTCAATTACAAATTATACTGAAAAAGGAATTCCTCTCTTTTGAGTTTTCAACAACACCACAGGGTCAGTACATGTGCCAAATAAAAGTGCTGAGTTTCAGATATGTTTTTCACCCTCACATCTTTTAATTAACTGCTTTGTATTACTCAAAATATCATTACAGTATTACACAAAATTCTCAATTGGAGTGCTTGCTACTCTGGGGGAACTTTTATGATTTCAATGACAGGAAAAGAACTACTGAACCTTCGGGAGTAAACAAAAAGTACATGAGGGCTTTTACCGCTCACCTAGCTAAATGAATTCATTAATACCAACAGGTATTCAGAGTAATTATAGGAGAACTAAACTGTTGGTGCATCCTGTCTTTTGCCTTATTGCATTCAAAACCATTTCAAACAAGTCTCATTACAAACTCTGAAGCCATTAGGGGAAAATATGGGTGACCAGATTTTCAAAATGACTACCATGAAAACCACATCAAATTTCTTGCAGTCAGTAACATTACAATGTTCTTTAATATTCAGCAGCTCTTCAAGATAGTCCATCAGTCTTTTACACTCATACTGTGGTTTAATAGTTTGCCATTTACATTAATAGTCATTGCATCTTTCTTTTCATAATATCTTCTCATCCTTCAGATACTATTCCAATGTATAAGTAATCAAGGTAAACAATGGAGCAGTCTGTGAGGCTAATCTGTGGATGGTAGACTCTGGCACCAGTATATTATGTATGACAAGTAGAGAGTGGATATGTGGAAATAGGCCATTATTCATATCTTCCTGATGCTATCTTGCTAATGCAGGAGAAGCAGTTTTTTATAGAAAAGACAATTTAGTTTTCCTAAAGCTGCTAACCTCTCTTAATCCTCATTTCATTTTTTTTCCCATTTGTACAATCTTTTTTTTGTTTATCTGATTTCTGCTCTGTGTTGATTCTTTAACCTGATAACTTTTTCCTTCTTGTTACTGTACATTATCACTTCATAAGCCTCTGATAACCTTTATGTTACGTGCCTTGCATTCCCATCATACTATCAAGTCTTTTTTTTCTCACCATTCTTTCGTAGTGCTTATATTTCGCCTTGTACATAAATAATAACAATATGATTTTTTCAGCATCTCATTTACTCCTCTACTATATTGTGTATTCTTTACCCCAGTAAATATTTAAGCACATTTAACACCATTTGTTATACTCCTTTCTTCTCCTCAGCAGTTGATTTATCATTTCTGATTACCCTTTCAACCATAGGCACTTCATCTTCTATCTTTACCTTACCTCTGATACACTAAGTATTTTACACCACATGATTGTGTGAAGTGTGTACATATGTTGACAGAATTTAATGTTGAAAATCCCTGTCTATATCATTTTGTTTATACTTAATGGTTCGCATAGATGTGTCACTGATCGCATTTCAGTATCATACTCAAGTGAATATAATGATTCACGGTTTTCACTAATGAAAGAAATCACTGTAATTATTGTCTCTAGTTGAAAGTGTTAATTGCTTTCATTGCTTCAGAAAAAGAAATCACTTGTGTACATGGAAACCTAAACACAGCTGCATCATCTGTGTTGTAATTTATGATTTATTTTCAGGTTTAAATTTGCAGAGAGAAGCTTCAAAATGTGTTAATTGGATTAAGGGTATCTCATAGATAGTTTTTGAATGGAGAAATAAGCATTGAATTTCTTAGATGAGCAATCAACATGTCTACATGTTTAGTTATGCAAAAACTAGTTATATAGTAATATATTCTTTGAAGTTATATTAATAGATTTTATAATATTGCAACACTAGAGTATCAAACATATGATTCCATTATAATGTAAAGTATGATTATTTAGATAGGCTCGTGCTTCTAAGGTATCAGCCATTTTTTTATTGAATGACTCAGAATTATGCTGATGGGTGTTAATGATTTGGCTTTTATTACTGATTCATTTTTTAGGAAAATTGATTTGGCTTTTATAATTGATTTATTTTTTAGGGAAATTCATTTAATATTGCCTCCATCATGATGATGCATGCTACTAATGAACAAAACTTCAGAATTTCACTTTATTAGTATTGAATATTTTTCTTACTCTGTAGATAACTATATACAGTTTATATGGTTGTAGATAGATTTTTCCTCATGTTTTATGTTTCTAATGTGATAAATGTTGTGTTACCAGCGGCTTCATCCTTGGACTATCCACTTTGAGTCACAGCAATGCCCCGGCCAACTACATTGTTGGCATCATTGTGTTCATGATCGCTTTGGGTTTTGCTGCAATTGCAGCTATTGATGCCATCCTTCTTATCAAGGTAGTTTAGGCAGGACCATCATGTGTACCTCACTAAGGGGCTAGATTGAACTCGGTGAAAGCCTTATGAACATTCCACTGTGTTCTTTTAAAGCCAGTAAAGGTATAGGAGCTCATGATGGCCCTTCAAGTTCCATTTATGACAAGATATGGCTGGATAATTCTAGAGGCATGCAGTTTATTTCCAAAATTTATTGCAGTGTCACTTATTTTGTTGCCTAGTTTTGGAAGTGAAATTGGTTCTGTATCATAAAATACATTTGTACATGTTATATTTTAATCATAGAAAACGAGCAGTGAGAACTACTGCTCATTAGATTAGTTTACGTTTGAGCAAGAGCACTTACGATGCATGGAAGAAGAATATTTTTTTTTTCAGTCAAATAGTAGATTCCTTAGAACTAGAATTCTAATGAATTGCTATAATTGATGGCTTTTATCCTCACTTTCTCAGATGGCACACATTGTTGGTCTTTCCATAAGAGTAATTTTCAGTAGAAACTATGGAGAGGTAGATTGCATATGGAAGTAATCATTTGTTTAGTGGGAGATGTAGGTGAGATTTGGAGCATACTCTTTTTCATGTCCATAGAGTGGATATGGAACCAGTTTTTTTAACTATGGTTAAAGGCTGCTTACTGTCTTATATTAATGTATTCTTATTTATAGACATTCTTGGCCATAAAATGTGCATCATTTGAGTGAGGAGGGAAATCTTTAGGAGTATTCACTTTTTTGTTCAAGGCAGTTGGGTACCTGTGTGAGTAGAAGTGAGAGTTTTTACTGGGTTTAACTCGCATTCACAAAGTTTACAAGAGCATCTGTGATACTCCATTACTTATAGTTGTTGTAATTGTCATTGTTTTTATGATTGTTGGTTCTGGTGTTAACAGATTAAATAGTTTATGTGTAGGGTGTGCACAGTGTGTGTGCATGCAAATCTTAACCCTACATTTTTAGTTATTTGACATTCTCTTGAAGCACCCTAGCCATAGTCCCCATTATTTTAATAGTGATGAAGACCTTACCTGGAAGTCTTGAACCAGAAGATTATTGAGGTATGCACAGGCATGAAACCTCATTTTGTTGTACTGAAGGCTTTGCTAGGAGAATTGAAATAGACAACCTTCATGTAAAAAAATTGGAAAACAATCTTCTGATATGCAATCAAGCTTTGCAGTAATCGTACAGTTCTTGTACAGCATTGAATGTGTATGAAGGCTGCATGTTATTTATGCATGCTATATTATTTGTTTTGAATTTTGATACCGTTCTTTATTACCAGATATCAAAGTTTTGTACTTTAGATGCACTCGGAGCTTCATTTTGTAATGGTGGTGTCATGCCATATAGCATGCATTTTATTTTGTCACATGATTAATTTTGTAAATTCAGAAGGAGGGCTTTGTAACTAATAGTAGGTCTGTAGAGAGTTCATAGAATGATATTAGATTCCTACTAATTAGATGATATCAGTTGATGATTAGGTATTGCCTTTAGAATGTGTCTTATGATTAAACAGTTTGATGAATGTATGGATGGGAAAAAATATAAAAAGAGGAAGATGCTGTTAGAAGTCAGCCTTATTATAACTGTTGTTCTTTTCAGTTTCATCAGGTAGGTAAAGGAAAATAATTTACTAGACTAAAGCATATATAATATTTAGGATCATCTTTTTGCCATGGGCTTTCCAGTGAAGAGTATGAGGTGATTGATATCCATGATGTGTCCACCCTCTGAAATGGCATGTTTAACCTTGTTATTAGTTGTATTGATGGATAAAGATGTAAAGGAAAGTATAATTTGATCATATAGTAGAGATCCCTTGGGATGGGGGAGAAAGAATACTGCCCACGTATTCCCTGCGTGTCGTTGAAGGCGACTAAGAGGGGCGGGAGTGGGTGGCTGGATATCCTCCCTTCCTGTATTACTTTCCAGAAAAAGGAACAGAGCAAGGAGCCAAGTGAGGATTTTTCCCTCTAAGGCTGTCATCCGTTCTTGACGCTACCTCGCTCACTCAGGAAATGGCTAGTATGTATGAAAAAAAAAGTAGCGATCATAAGATTGATATTTTCATACTTGACTGCTATTTACTGCATTAGTGAGGTAGTGCCAGGGGTGTATGCCCCCATGTTTGTTTAATTTGTTTATGGATGGGATGGTGAGGGAGGTAAATGCGAGAGTATTGGAGAGAGGGGCCAGTATGCAGTCTGCAGGGGATGAGAAGGCCTGGGAAGTGAGTCATTTGTTTGCTGATGATACAGCACTGGTGTCAGATTCAGATGAGGAACTGTAGAAGTTGATGACTTAGTTTGGAAGGATGTGTGAAAGGAGGAAGTTGAGAGTAAATGTGAATAAAAGCAAGGTTATTAAGTTTAGCAAAGTTGAGGGACAGGTTAGTTGGGATGTGTGTGAATGGAGAAAAATTGGAGGAAATGAAATATTTCAGATACCTGGGAGTGGACTTGGCAGTAAATGGAACTGTGGAAGTGAGTCACAGGTTTGGTGAGAGGGCGAATAATCTGGGAGCACTGACCAATATGTGGAAAGAGAGATCATTATCTGGTAGTGCAAAAATGGGTATGTTTGAAGGTATAGTAGTCCCAACATTATTATATGGATGCGAGGCATGCGCTATAGATAAGACTGTGTGGGGGAGGAGTGTGGGTGTGTTGGAAATGAAATGTTTGAGGACAATATCTGGTGTAAGCTGGTTTGATCAAGTAAGTAATGAAAGGGTAAGAGAGAGGTGTGGTAATGTAAGGAGTGTGGTTGAAAGAGCCGAAGAGGATGTGCTGAAATGGTTTGGACATACGGAGAGAATGAGTGAGGGAATGTTGACAAAGAGGGAACAAGGAGAATGTCTTTATCATCAGAAATTAATTGATTTTATTTTTGTTGTAAAGAGCTGTAACCAAGTATTTCACAAAAAAGATGATTTCTTTTTACATTTCATTGTTTCAAATTATTAAGTGTAGATAAAAGATGTATTGAAAAGAGGAATTTTTGTATGAAGGAAAAGTGAATGTAGAAACTACGTGATGCGTATATGTGGAACCATATTGGAGATGTTATTTAAACCAACCCTGCTCTGAAAAGAGGAATGTACTTGAAATAGATAAACCAATGAATTCTGAACAGGTAGCACCAGGAACAGACAAAGAAAGGCTGCATTCGCCCACACCCATTCTCTAGCTGTCAATGTGTAATGCACCAAAACCACAGCTCCCTATCCACAGCCAGTCCCCACAGACTTGAGTGAGAAACAAGTAGAAGCTGGTTTTTGAATTTGAAAATTGTGTGGAAGAAGAAAGTTGAGAGTAAATGTAAACAGTTTAGTAGGGAAGAAAGACAGGTTAATTGAAGTGTAAGTTTGAATGGAGAGAACCTAGAGGAAGTGGAATGTTTTAGATACCTGGCAATGGACTTGACAGCAGATGAAACCATGAGAGTTAAGATGAACCGTAGGGTTGGTAAGGGGGGCAAGCGTCCTGGATGCATTG
>JAUTYZ010726195.1:0-13836 GCA_032273725.1 Panulirus interruptus | reverse complement strand
AGGCGTGGAATGATCTATGAGAGTGAGGCATGTAAGGACAAGGATAAGTGGAGACTCTTTTGCAGTGGCCATCCCCTTGATGGGAGTTTACGGAGGGAACGGGCATCATAGATATAGATAGATATTCTTCTATTGTCCAAGTTTTAGAACAGAAATTATTGTAAAAGAGGAAGATTTTGATAATCTTGTGCTAAGGGCATGAGATAAAAAGATTTCTAATGGCTGTGAGTATTAAGCCATCTAAGCCATAATTCCCAAAATTTTGTATCTTATACTTTGATATGAATACTAATAATGCTAACAACTGTTATTTGTTGTAATCATTTCATGCAATATTCTGTGTTCAAGAAACTCAGTCTCTACAAAACATTAGACTCGAACACATTTGGGGAATGGAGACAATTGAGGTAAAATTCTTTTTAATTATCCCCAGTTCTCCAAAAATGGTAATGAAATGGGTTCCTTGTTCAAGGGTCAAAGACCATGTTGAGCATTTAAATATTATTTGTTAGATATGTTTTATATATGCTACAATTATTTATTATTTCTTAGGTATACACACCAAATGATGCACCAAACACGTGGTTGGTCGCAAAAATGTTCTACAATAATGCAGAAGCACAACATCACCAAGCTCTGACACACTTGGGCTACACACATCTGCTGATGGAGGGTGTGGTCATTTGCACACATCGAAACCTATCTCCATCACATCCATTGTTTAAACTAATGGCACCTCACTTCCTTTTCCTGCTTGCTATCAATACGTAAGTTGATATATCTTGTATCTGCAACTAATTCATACATGCGTATTTCATTTGTATATAGTTGAGCACACTCATTCAGATGACATAAGTAGTTTCCTGTTAGAAATTTGTTTTAGATGCAGTTATGATATCTTGAAGTATATGCCCTCACTTCATAAAAAAATGTGAAAGGATATGTGGAGGTCTCTTTCTTGGCAAGTAACTGAAACAAAAGTTAAAAATTAACACTCTGATATCTGCATGAATGTGCATCTGTCCTTATGTGATAGTTTATCATTTTTCTTATGTTGTATGTTTTTCTGCTGCTTGACAGTAGCAGTTTTGAATGAATTTCACATATGATCTATCACAGTCTAACCCAGAACAGCTAGATATATGGGATTTTCATGTATAAATACTATCATTTATACATCAGAGCTTATTAATTGTGGAACCAATATTGTATATTATTCATCTGATTACCAGTTGGTTTATGGGCTCTTGTATCCTACTCAACTAAATGATTTAATGATTTTCTTAGGGAAGATATGAATGTGCACAAGCTGCCTAAACTGTCAGTGTATGAGTACAGTACCTGTACCATTAACTCTACCATGTTATCCCTTTTTCAACAGGCAGAAATTCACATCATTTTCTTTGGAAGTTAAACATGAGGATTTTCATTCATTTTCCTGAAATATAAAGAACTATGCTTTGGTCGTGTGACAATTATATACTGAGGATTCTCTAAAGTGTTAGTCTTGATTAATTATCTGTATCTCTGCTGTAGAAAGTTTCTGTATTATTTTGTATACCCAACTGCCTTTCCCATTTTAACGAGGAAGCGTTTGGAACAAACAAACAACAAATAGCCTAATTTTTTATTTTGTTTTTAGCTTCTGCCCTCCCAGTAACAAATTCTATTAATTTTTATATTTCTTTGTACATCACAAATGCATTTCATACACTCAGAGAAGGGTGGCCTATGCAGAATCTTCCCTTAACAGTTTAGTTTATATTTATTTATTTATAGTTACCTTGGAACCAGTTTCGATGAAAGGATCCTGGTGTAACCCAAGACCTTGCTAAAGGCCCCTGCAGTCCAAGGCTGCACTATTTCTAATAGCAGGAAAATATAGACTCCTGTGGAGTGAGAAGTTCTTTGATGAGACTTACTAACAATGATACAGCCTCCCCAAAGGTGACGTTTTACTTGAAGTGTAACTTCGAGCAGGTGTAGTCTGGTAACACCAACAATAAGGTTGCTGATCATTTCAAAAAGCAGTACTGAAACTGTTGCTAAAGAATTATGCATGTAAAATGAGTTCTTATATTTGCGTAATTGCCACCTATGCTTGAATGAGAAAAAAAGTGAAAACAACATGAGTTACCTCTGTATGTATACATTAGGGAGAAATTAGAAATAGGCATCCAAGAAAATTCAGGCAGAGAAAGAGAAAATTCAGGCAGAAAAAGAGAAAGGGAAAATTTAGTCAGAAAAAGAGGGGTTAGGAAGAGTAACGAGATCTGGAAAAGTAGCATCCTCTCATGGATAGCTTGGAATTCAAGGATGGGAAACAGACCACTTAGTTATTCTCTCTTGACATAATGTATAACCAGAGAAAAGAAATCTTATCCAAAGAAAATCCATTTCATTTCTGATATCATTGTTGCTATAGGTGACCAGGATTAGTTAATCTACTACTTAATGACTTTTTATTCATAGAAATGAGGTTTAGATTGAAAATGGATGTCAGTTCTAAGTTTCCTTATGTGTGTAACATAATTTGTTACACAGTTGTACAAAAATTAATAACACCAATATCTTATCATCTTTTTACTTCTTGTAGGAGAGGACTGGAAAAGCTGGTATCCGTTGGTGGATGGGTTGATAACTGCATGACTCAAGGTGTAAAGGGAATCTTTGAGCTTATGAGGCGAGGTTTTGAATGCTGGAGATTTGACCGAGAAGGACAAATTGAGAAGGAGTTGGAGGCTCGAGGAGTCTTGGATGAGAATATTCTCCCATATTACCCTTACAGAGATGATGGTGTTCCTTTGTATAATGCCATCAAGAAATATGTTACCACTGTTGTCTCTCATCATTATGGTATGTCACTTACTTTCTTATTTAGTCATGAATGCATACTTTATTTATTGTGCTCTTTAGCTGAAAGTGTAGCAAACTCTTGCAATGTTAGTGCATTACAGAATAGACAAATATTCTGTAGATGAAAACTTTCCAAACTGTTAGATGAAACATGATTAAAGTAACATTACACTTTTTTGTTTATATGCACTGGTATATATGTGTATTAGCTTTTCTTACGTTTATTCTGAGGTCTCCATTTTTAGAGTTACCTGAAATTTTTTTCCATTCATGAACTTATTTCATGCTTAACAGTGCTTATCAAAAGATTCAGGGAACATGACTCAACTGTCACACATGTTGCTGTTTTCTGTTTATTTCAAGACAACCTGTAATATTGATGTGAATCCAGTTGTATAACATTACTGGATATGCAGACTTGTTGAAAATACTTATCTTTATTCATTTATCTTTGTCTGACATAGTCTTGCATTACTGAAAAAGTTTTTGCTACATCACCGTACTTTCATAATATTTAAATTTTTGCTCTTTCACTTCATCAAAATTTTAAGGGTGGAATAATGCAGCTGTAGTTCCAGGAGGTCAGCAAGTAATTTTTGCTTCCTTCATTTATGTATAATCTTTTTATTTAATGTAATTAGATGTACATTAACAAATATGAGAAGGGAAAAACAAAAGAGAACAGATTTTCTTAGCACTGCATACCTGATTTTCTTAGCACTGCATACTTGATACCATTACTAGGTGTGTTAGGAATATGGCAACTGTCAATACACATATCTTTCTGTAGCTTTATTGTTTTTCAATTTGGGAACATTATCTTGAATATACATGCTGCATCAGATTATATATTCTCTTTTATGTGAACCCCGAGGGTCACTTCTTATTTTTATATGAAGTTGTTTGTATGACTTTATATTTCTTTTTCAAAGGGAAAAGATGCTAAAATTGCCATATATGGCCCTGAAATTGATTGAAACAAATATAGTTTTTATCAAAAAATCAAGAATATTCATCAATATGTTCTCTGATGAATATTATAAGAACTGGCCTACTTAATTCCAAGAAGGCCAAAAGATATTCAGAAGCATAACCCATACATTTGCAGTACCACAAGTCTTCATATACTCCCATATATATGCACAGTATTCTTTTCAACTATTTTTTTTTTTTCTAACCCTGTTGGTGTGATTTGGCTTGATGTCAGGTAAATCAGCATGTCATTTTATCACAAAAGACATATGAAATATTATATGTACAAAATGTATTCCAACAGTAAGTCTACATTCCACAAGAGAACTTCCCTTAATGAGGTGGCTATGACAAAAAACTAGTATCATATTGTGTAGTATCAATTTACTAGTACTTTACTGTGCTACATACAAATTGAATGAAAAAAAATGTGAATGTTTACAGTAAAAAAATGAAAACAAGTACAATCTAAGTGCGCATCAGTACGACAGGCAATGTGGATGGCAAGGGTGATTAGCACCACTGTCAAGTTCCATCCCATGCACATAAATGTCAATATGTTCAGTGTGGCGTTTATTTCAAATAGAACACTGCAATAGTGGAAATATTTTTTCACTGCTGTGTAAAAATGCTGATCAGTGTTTAATGTTACTGGAAACTCATTTGAATATAGTTGAACAGTGTGTCCAAAGGGTTAAAGCAATAACATTTAAAAAAGATAGGACAACATTACTTAATCGATGAAGAATAGAATTTTTTTTTATCCTAGAATAGTGAAACATATGGGAAAATACCCATATTTTCATCATATAAACCACATCACAGGAGTATTACAGAAAATAAGTTTGAACATATTATTTTATTTTTTATTCCTACTTTGACAACAAATTCTTTTAATGAACTTTATTCAACAGATACTCCAGAAAAACTCTCTGGTGACTGGGAGCTCCGGTGGTGGCGTGAAGAACTAGCTAAACCAAGAAATCAGAGTGGGGTTGGACTACAGAATATTCCAGGAAATTCTGAGGATGGTAAGTCTATGTTCCTCAAGATCTTTGTTGCATTTATGCTGTAAGAGTTATGGCACTGCTGTAAACAAGATATTAAGGATGATGCAGCATTTATATCAGTTTTAGCCTGATACATGCTACGACATTAGATGGATGAAAATGTACTTGGCATTGCATTATACGAAATGTGCCATTTGAAATAGGATATTTATATCTATTTTCAGGTTTTACTGATGTCGGTCAAGTTATTGATGTAGTGACAGTGATTATTGCCACTTGCTCTCTGGGACATGCAGCAGCTAACTTCCAACAGTATGAGCAATATGGATTTGTTCCAAATTATCCTGGAATTTTACTTACAAATATACCTAAAGAAAAGGTAAATATGGCGGTTCCTTGTTGAAATTTGTTATTTACAAACTGTATTGCTTTTTAAAAAAAAAATAAACAGCAAACTGGCACTACTTTAGTGTGATGAACCACGAAACCAACAGCACCCATTAATGGTGAACAGTAATGAAAATTCACAACTCCCCCAGCCCCCACACATGAAACACTTCAATCCTAAACCAACAGCATCCCTTCTCCCAAAAGCACACAAACATACTCATGAAACTTTAGCCAGAGATTAACCAAGACACTGCTCAAACAGTCACAATCATGCAACACTACATCATGCAATTAGAGCACTGGCTTACTCAAAACAGAATGTGTGCATCTTCATTGAAATACACCATCAATTAATTAACCCCATGCAGACATGTATCCTCTATGCAGGGTTTTTGAATATACACCACAAAGATTGTTTAGGTTTTGCTCAGGATGATCATCGTGAAGCTAACCCCCCTCCCCACAATCTGGAACAAGTAATGAAATACCCAGCATGAAATCTTGATTGCCACAACCACTCTTCCAACACACCTGGCTTTGTTATGTAACATTTGAACCCTTACACTCTTTGTACAATATTTCTGCCCCCTTAGGGTCATGCAACCACAATCTTATTTACAATACTTTTAATTGGGCACACCCACCCTCTGTCTCCCCCTCAGATGCAAACTCCGGCACTTTGTGACAGCTTAATAGCCATCCTTATGGAGCTTTACTAACTTTTCCTGTGACGGGTATTGCTTTGCTGGCCCAGAAGCCTCTAACTGTGTTGACTATTGACTTGGTGAGGATGGGGTCCTACATTCCTTCAACTATATCTTTCTGCCCCCAGTCACAGTTCAATTGCTTCTGCTATGATGCCTGTCACATTAGGGAAGGAGCATATCAGGTCATGAAACTCTTTCCATGAAACCCACTTCAACTTCATCTATGCTTGGTACTATGGCAATGCTATTCTTTGTCAAGTCGAGCATTTCATAAAGTGTGCTCATTTGACTTTTGGTAAATCTTTCTGTTCCTTAGCCAAAAGTATATCCAACAACTTCTGTAATTCAACCTTTCTTCTTGTCTAACTTCTCAGCTAAAAAAGCCAATCTTTTTGGTAATGGATTTCCTCCTAATTCAACTCTGGATGATTTGGTGTCAACTCCTCCTCAGTCTCCAGATCCAGAATAGGCTAAGTAATAGGAAAGGTCTGGCAAAACTCTTGTGACACAATGATATCTTAACACCGTAACTGTTTAAATTCTATACTAATGATGTAAGAGAGATCATGGCTTGGAATGAATCTACTGATGTAAAGAAACTTGTGCTTGAAAGGAAGAGATCTGGAGATATTACAAAAACTTTATGATACACATGATATTAGGAAAGGAAAAAGGACAGCAATAGTAAATCATATGGGATAATGCTGAAAGAAATTGAGTGTGAATGCAGATAAAAGAAAGATAGCTGTGTTTCAGAAAATGTTAATGGAGTGGAAAATACTGCTAGATAGGCAGAAGATTGAGTTTGTAGTGGTCAAAATACTGTACTTGATTAGCAAAGTAGTTTCAGCAAGGGTGGTAGATACAACTCATACAAATTGCCATAGCTTTAAGATGAATAATGAAAGGGAAAAGTTTGTGAAATGTCATGTGCGGAAATGTTTATACTCATCCACCTACATGTATACTAGTTAAAGGGGGTTTTACTGTAGAAGGGATAATAGTTTGAAAGCAGCCAGAATGGACTTTCGGAAAAGTGAGATAGAACATGAAAGTGAACAGATTATGGAATGGGGAAATCTGGAGAAGATTTGGAACTGTTAATGGAGTGGATGATGAAAAAGGGAATATTGAGGTAGTAGGGCCATATAGAGAGAGTGAATGTTGAGAGTAACAAGGAATGTAGCAGAATGAGATGATTAGAAGCTTAAACACAAAAAGAATAAAAGTTGTTTGAAAAACAAAACTGAAGGAGTAGGTGAGTGCGAGAGGTGTCTTGCTGAGGAAATCTGCCAATACTAAATGATCTTACAATGAATGGATGAAGCTCTCAATTAACTACCACGTAATACAGATGATCAGATTGACACACAGCCAGTGTCTAACTTCAGATCTTCATTATTTTTCAGAAATTGTACACAGAGAAAGATATCATGACTATATTACCAGACAAGAGGATGACCCTAGACATTATGGTCATCACCAAGTTACTCTCCAGTAAAGGCACCAACAGTTTGGGTGACTTTGAAATGCAGTACTTATATGACCCAGTGGGAGTTCAAGCAGCTGAAGAGTAAGTCTAAAAAGGTTTTTCATCATGATAATGCTTTTATAATGCATATTTCATATTTTGATGCTTACATACTGCTTATTTTCATTCATATGTTTTTTTATTTTATTCTTAGTTTTTAGCTAAGTGATACTGAGTACAGTTTTATCATTTTTTCCAATGTAATATAATTACTGTACCCTAACATATAAATATAAGTACAGAATATATGTATGCAAGGTGTGAGATATAGATGAAAATGTGTAGAGGAGGATGCATGTGTTGGAAATGAAGTGTTTGAGGACATTATGCAATATGAGGAGGGAGATGGAGTAAGAAGAATGTGGTTGAGAGAGCTGAAGAGGTTGTACTGAAATGGTTTGGACATACAAAGAGAATGAGTGAGGAGGATTGACAGAGGATATGTGTGTCAGAAGTGGAAGGGACAAGGAGATGGAATGATGTGGTGTATAGGTGTCATGTACTGTCAGTAGACTGAGCAAGGGCACATGCAGCAGCCAGATGAAACATGGAGAGGTTTGTGGGGCCTGGTTGTGGATAGGGGACTCTGCTTTTGGTGCATTACACATAACAGCTAGAGAATAGATGTGAGCCAATGAGCCTTTTCTTTGTCTGTTCCTGACACTACCACACAAATGCAGGAAACAGTGAACATATTAAAAGAAGAAAGAAAGAAAAACCATAGAGTTAATGAAGATAGATGAATGAAAAAATATGCAATTCTCCTACTGTATATTATTCCATCCAAGAAATATAAATGCAATCTTGTAACTAAGTATTTCATAATTTTAGATTCCAAAAGGACCTGAAACGACTAAGTTTGGATATGAAGAGGAGGAATATTGATCGTCAGTGGAAATTTGATTGGTTGGACCCTGAGATTGTGCCAAACTCCATTAGTGTGTAAACCCTCTGAGTCAAGATGAGGTTAATATCTACTTGAACAAAGGGAAAAGTTATCAATGATAATTTTCAAGGAATTTTGATGTATCAAAAACTGGAAGAAATTAACTGATTAACTATATAATCTACTGATATCATACAATATCATGAATACAGTAAATGATTTTCCTGTGGCAGAACTAACAAAACATTACCACAATTTCTTCACTTTGTGGTGAAAACTACTTTAATCAGGTACAAGCTTTGTAATTTTCTATCTTATCATCATTGCAAACAACCCTCTTGTATCAAGAGAGATCTCTTAACCTCAAGGATGATTATTGTTTCAGATATATAAACAATTCATCTTTATTTACACAGGCTACTTGTACCTGGCATTTTTTATTTTTTTTATTAATGATTAAAAGTAAAAATTATTTGCTGAAGCTCCCTATTCATGTGATTCTGAAATTAAGGTTAATCAACCCTTAGACATGTTTTGTATACACTGATAATAAAAGCAACTTTAGTTATATTCCAAATTTGTCTAAATATCAAAGCAAATGTACAGTTGTATGTTGTTATAAACTTGAGTTGTTAAGTCGATCATTTATTTGAGATTTTAATGTAATACTATTCATGATGCATTCTTCGCTCAAATATGGTTAGACTTCTAATCAGAAAGGTGTATAGCTAAAGAGAAGACATATATGCAACAAGAGGTGCTTATATGATTGTACCAGTTGAGCAGTGTGTCATCACTTAGGGAATGACACACCATTAATGAACCCGCTGTCATGTTTCAGCTTCGTTTTGATATATAATTTGATGTAAATATGTGTATGGTGCTGTAACATTTTTTGATTACACAATACTTTGTGAAAGATTGTTGATTTTCACTTGATTATCTTCAGGTCCCTGCGCTGCTATTGCAAGTAAATTTATTTGTTAGGTTTTATCATGAATTTTAATGCCAGTGTCATTGTTTACTGTACTGTAGAGGAACTGACAGAAAAGATGTTGTGATAGCAACTTCAGTATATATATATGCGTTGGTTATGTCCATTACCTCTCAGCCTTTTCAAACACATATTCACTTGTGTCAATATGTTTCTTTAAACTCATGATGAAAACTGTGATGTTAATGTTACTCTTTAGTAAGTGCAAAACTATTTAGGGAGTACTGTTTGTGCTATGTATACATAAAGCCAGGATTGATATTTTAGAGCAAACAAAATTGTTAGTAAACAAGTTACCTATATGTTCATCGCATGTATTTCAAATATCTAGCTCCACTGTTTCTGCAGTAGGCATACAAATTTATGGCATAAAAAATGAATATAGCTTTTCAGTGCATGTTATTGTATCTTTATGACTGGCCAGCCCTAATGGTGTTATGTATTTACTGTATGTACGTGTTTATTTTTATACAGAAAATCTTTCAAAATAAAATAAAATTACGTCATGTTGTTTTTAATGCCTGCCTAAAAATTTGGTGCCAAAGAATTTAAGCTTCACTAAAGGCTAATGTGACACAAATCTTTGAAGATGTGACATCACACACAGTCTGGACTTGAAATATTTTATACAGAAACATACATGCAAGCAGCAACGAAAATAGGATTAATAAACATATGATATCCAAACATCAAGTTCTACATAATTTACACGAAACATCATTAGGCTGGGTCAGGGTGATGACACCTGAGTGAAACAAAATGACATCATGGTATTAGTTCACTGTAAATATTTCAAATACCTGATTTCATAGCTTAATGAGTACAGACCATTTCCATTCTTCACAAATTTCTGTGCTAATTATGATTTTCTTTGATAAAGCTTCTTGGTGTCTACTTTCATATGAATTTGACATACATATACACCATTTTCACGCATGCACATGGGCTACTGCCACTTAACACGGTCGAAAGACAGTTATATTTTCTACCCTGGCAAAGGATACCAGAGAAAACAACACCTGAGATGGATGACACTCCTATTACTTTGTTAATGTGCAGAAAATGCATACAGTACAACATGGTTATCATTGTCTCATTCCTGGGCCAACATAAAAGTCATCCACTCTCCTTAGCCTTCAATGTTCTTTATTTCAAAATGCGTTTCCTATATTTGGTTTCTGTGATGACATAAAGCTTGGAATTAATGGTTAGCAACATACAAGAGGTCATCAGGCCAAGCATTCATTCTACATTTGGTTTCTGTGATGACATAAAGCTTGGAATTAATGGCCAGCAACATACAAGAGGTCATCAGGCCAAGCATTCATTTTTCATTCTTTAGATTTTTACATAATTAATTATAACATAATTCTGATAGTACGTTCTCTTCCAATGTGATTTCTGTGATTTTTGTCAATGTCACTGTGAAATAGTTTACATAGGTTTTTTCCACAACAATAGTCTTTCTTACTTGGTACTACAATTAGTAACTGATTTCTCTTACTGGAAAGTAATTACGCTTAAACCGTGCAACCCCAGGACCCCTTTTTAGGGAGTCCTAGAGTATTCAGAAAGTCAGCCATATCCACCAGCAGGGACAACTGGTCCTGAAGTGTGATGTATGGTTTGTTGTTTTGTTGGGTTTTACAGCCAGTGCCCTATGAGGAAGGTCATTAGGCCTGCAACCCTTTTTAATGTTGACTATAAATTTATAGTCCCTATACCCTATTATCCTTACATCCTATCTTGCTTTGAATACTATAATACATATACAATATGTTTGTCTGGGCAGGATATTAAGTGCAGGAAAGCTGAGGGGGTAGGTGTTCAATGAGGAATTTGCATCCTGGGCACAAGGGGTCCTGTGATATATTGAATCAATGTTCATAACATCTTAAAGATGGCTGGTGTCCAGAACACGGATAAGAAAGTGTAACTCTTTGTTTGTCTGAAGAGTGTAGTTTACATATGGGATGGAGAATGGAGTTCAAGATTACATTGGGGGAATGGCTCTTTGGTGCTTCTCGGATCAAATCTTCCTGATTATTTTGTGAATGTGGTGATTGCTAGGTGTTAGAGATCTGTGCAAACAGGCGACTGGGATAAACTTTTACTTTTGTTTGAAGGTTGATGGGTGGATATGAAGGGGATCAAACAGAAGGGGGTCAATGCTGTTTCACAGATTCTGACACCAAGCATGATGAAATGGGATTGTATCAGAAGCATATTTATCTCATTGTGCAGGTAATGAATGCTTGATATTGCAAGTAACCACTGACTGTTCTGAGTGCTTTGTTTTATGTGGTCTGTAGTTTTAAGTTTGTTTTAGGAAGGGTGGGTGTCCAGGCAGGTGAGGTTTATATTGGAGCATATTTTTTGTTTGCAGAGGATGCTGTAGATTCTTTTCCTTGTCCAAAACTGGTACCAGGTAACTGTTCTCAATGCATTTAGTTTCTGTATGGGCCTTGTGTATATCGTTGTGATGTGGGGAGAGAATGTCGTATGTGGTTGGTGTTAATTGTCAGCACATCCCCACCCCAAATACATCAACACCTTGATTCACATGTATTGTGATTATTGTTCTATAACCCCAGGATCCCCTTTAGAGGGTTCCTGTAGATTCTACACCCCCACTCAGGAGCAGAGAAATGGAGGACTCCCCTGAAGTGATATTTTCGACAAGACTTTAGTCTTCCATTCACTGGCAGTCATGTAATCTCGCCAAAGGTGACTACTTGTTTGTGGTGTCACCATTTCCAGGCAGAGTCTGGTAACACCATCAATATACGCATATTTGTTTTTCATTCTTGTTTACCATTTCCAACATTTAGTGAGACTGAGAGGAAGAAAACGTACCAGGTATTCCCTCTATAAGTAGGTGACAAAACGGGGCGAAAGCAAACCCTCCTTGTATTTGTAATTTCTAAAAGCTGGAATGAGGAGTGTTCATCCAATACAAAGGCTCAGGCTGGAGTGTCGATGAGTGTGGATGTAACCATGTTGAGAAGAAGGGAGAGATGGGTAGGAGGGGATGTTCTAAATTTGAGTGAAACAAAGCTATAGGGGAAGGAGGAAGAAGGGTTTAGGAATGTCTTTTGGGTACGTGTGAGGGCGACAGATAAGGAAGGGGTAACATTGCTGCTGAAGGAGTTGTAGGAATGTGTGAAGAAATGAGCACCAGACTGATGTGGATAAAAGTGAAAGTGGATTCAGAGAGGAGGGTGATTAACAATGCTTATGCACGTAGAATCGAAGTGAATAAGGAAGAGAAGATTTTTTTAGGGTGGGGGGAGCCGAGTGAGGGTGTCAGCAGTTTTGATGCAAGGGATCAAGTATTAGTGATGGGTCACTTGAATACGAAAGTGGGTACTGTGGTAGTAGAGGGTACAATAAGGGGGGGGGGGGATATGGTGCCCAGTGTGAATGAGAATAGTGATCAGCTTGTGCAGCAAGTGGAATACCCGAAGTACAGTGATGTGGCGGGGTTGCGACTGCACCCCTCCATTTCATAAGGACGGAAAAACTAATGTTGTGCCCCCCACACTTTTCAGTTTCAATTTGACAACATTCCCCACGAGGTTACGTGGGCTAGGGAGCACGTTATGTGACATGACATCAGCAAGTGCTGCCTCAGCAATTGGGAAATCCATCTAGAATTATCCATACGTTCTTTAACGGCTTTGGCATCCTCTCAGGAAACCGCACCTTCCTTTTTATTATAAATGTCCAGATCCCCGACTGTTGAAGTGTTTTGGGTACCTTGGGGGTGAGGGGTCTTGGCAGCAGATGGAAACATGGGGGTGGCTGAAGTCCGTTACACGGTGGAGAAGAAGGTTGAGATTAGGAACACGTTCCTGACGGTGATGTATGGATGCAAGTCTTGGGCCTGAGATGAAAAGGAAAGGCAGAGGATGGACTGGGGTGAGGGGGATGGTAAAGTTCAGAAAAAAACCACAGAGGGCACAATACTCTAGGACGAGAGACGAATAAGAGAGTCTAACCTCCACCACTGTTTAATGGAACCAAGGAAAACGGCTTCATAAGCCCCATGCTAAGGACCATATATACAGATACTGATGGGGGAGGAATGGGAAAGAAATTGAATCTCAAGCCAGAATGAGTGACATCATGCTAAACCTCACTAAGAAATGAGAGTAAACTCAGTAAGGGTGTTAAAGATCATGCAGTTTTCCGAGGAATGTTTAACAACAAGTCGTAATAGAGTAGACAGAGGATGGTAAGAGAACTTCTTGGTTCCATAAAACCCCAAAGAATTCAAAATTACATAACATTTCCTGGTTATAGGGAGTTATTGTTACCAATGAAGTGCGAAATCGGCTGAAGTAGTCAAAAGGGAGCGTCAGCCCGACGCATCGATACAACAAAGACATAACTGATGGTAAGACAAGTCATATCAATTTCAATTCATAGATTTTATATACTTTAGGTCAGTACGTGTCAGAGTAAACTGTGCCGGTTAATCTAAAATA
>JAUTYZ010726086.1:0-11383 GCA_032273725.1 Panulirus interruptus | reverse complement strand
CACTGACTGAGAAAGGCTGGATGGTTCCCAAGGCTCCATTGATTGTCATCAGTTGACTGGGACCCACTCCAACTCCTCTGACTCGGATTTTAGACATGGTTTTCTCTTTGTTCAATTTTGTAACATTTCCAGTCTCAAATCCAATCTTCTCTTTGTAGAACACTATCTGTTTACTTCCCCTGATCTGTCTAAAACCCACCTGTCTAAAGTAGCATCTCCTCTACTCTGTCAAACCTCCAACATCCATACCTTGGGATATGCTATAGTTGTGTTCTTAGAAAAGCCTGTTATCTCAGAAATGCGTATCAGACGTCAGTTATAACATGAGTTCAATGGAGATAGATATCGTCCCCCCTTCTCCATCCTTTGTAAATTATTTAGGATTTTGGCTTTTTTCAATGTATTAGTGACTTATATGAATGGATATCCATGAAAAAGTGAGGGAAATGCAGGATTAGCATAGAAAAAAATATTTTGAATAGTAACTTAGCTAAATACTAAAGAGGTGAAGTTTGTGAAAGATTTGTACTGTAAAGAAATGGTGGTTGCCTTATGGCTGGAGGCTTCACCAGCATCGCCATCACTACAGACATGATCTAATCTTTTCATTCAGAGATGACTTTTTTTTTATACCAAATGCACTGCTACATTTCAGGTTGAGAGTGCACTTGTAGAACATCCAGCTGTAGCAGAGTCTGCTGTAGTTGCAAGACCACACATTGTAAAAGGAGAGTGCCTTTACTGCTACGTCACCCTTGCTGAGGGTAATGATTTTACTGAAAAACTGATAGTAGAACTCAGAAATAAAGGTAAGGACTTGTAAATAGCTTTGGCTATTTCCTACACATAGGAGAGGGTTTCCCATTTAGAAATGTTCCTGTGTACTATCTTTTTTTGTTTATACCTTACCTTATATTCCTGTCTTAGGATTCCTTTCTGTAAGGAGTTTGAAGCACTCATGAAGCTAGCCATGTCCACCAGGTGGAACCACAAGTTAAGAAGTTTGGTGATGTTGTGTATTAGTCATTGTGGGGTGAGCACAGGTAAGCAGAGGACAAAGTGTCAGTGTCTTCAGTATGGAAGTTTCACCTTGGGCATGAGGAATCTTGTGATACATTGAATTAGTGTTGTAAAGTTGTTGAGATGGATGACATCCACAATGCAGATGACAAAGCATGACTCGTATATGACAGGTGAATGTAACTTCAAATGAATCTATGTATGGTGGAGTGAAACTAAAGAGTGGGTTTGGAGGGCCATTGTTTAGTGCTTTTCAGGTGATTACAGGGTGTATTTGCTTTGTCAGTGTTGTATTTGTTAGGGGATTGGGATATATAGGTATAGGTTGCTGATGTGTGAAGCTAGGGTTAGCTTCTTATTCCTGCTTAAGGTTCATGGTTGATTATGAATTGGTTTAGGTAGGAGGTGTCTTGTGGTGTTCCACAGAACTGAGTGTCAAGCATATTGAGGTGAGGCTGTATATTTTGTGAGGATGTGTCTAGGGGCAATGCTGAATACCTTGGTGATATCTGCTGAACTAGTGTTGTGCAGGAGGGGGATTTTCGTTGGTTTAAGTCACCTAGGATGTGCTGTGTGAGGTTTATATTCATTTAGGTTGGGAGTGGGTCAGTTTTTCAAGGAGTTTGGATATTGATGATAGCATTGATATATGGTGATATGAGGAAGGAGATTTGGATGGTTTGGAGGGTTTTGGGTACATACTATGTTAGCAAGTTTCAGGATGTTTAGGTTTTTATGTTACCAGAAGAGGTTGAAGATAACTCAAGTAACTGGATTGCACTTGGACCAAAGAGTTTTATATGGAAGTTTGATATGTTTTCTGGGCTTGTTTCTGGAGAGTTCTTTAAGGTTTAATTGGGTTTTGTTTGTGAAAATGAGGTGAGGGTAAACAGTTCTTTTGTAGTGGATTTTGTTTTGGGTTTTCATGAATGTCATGTTTATTGGTGTAGTTAGTTTATGGCTAATTACTGAGTATACCTATCATGGGAAACAGTGAACAAGTATGAAAATCCATTTATGTACTTACTTCCTTCCTGCCCCAAGAGTCCCTTCTATCTTTATCAGGCTCCTGCAGCACTCAGGAAGCTGGCCCCATTCACCGGTTGAGACCACAGTTCATAAAGTGTTGTGATGTTGTGCATGTGTCTATGTGCAGAGAGTGCAGAGCAATTGAGTAGTAAGTGCTTGGTGTATTCTTTATGGAAGTTGCATGGTGGGCATGAAGAGTCTTGGGGTATGTTGAAACAGTTTTTGTGTGTTGTAGTAATGGGTGATGTCTGAGCATTCTTTCCACAAACATACAATCTCTCCTTGTCAACACTTAACTCACACAGCTCATTCTTTATAACTCTAGAGTTTCCTGTGGTGAGCGCTATGCACTAGCTCTGCCCTTTGGCAGAATAGTAGGAGCAATAAATAGAAGTAGTAGGTAGGAACATTAAGGGAAGAGCATTAGATAGAAACATTGATTAGAAGTAGTAGGTAGGAATTTTAGACAGGAGCATTAGGTAGAGGTAGTCAATAGGAACAGTAGGTAGGAGCCTCTGCAAACACTGTGCTAGAGTTGCCCTCTGCCAGTGGCCTGTTAAGGGTAAGGGACTAAAGGCTAAGAAGTGGAACTGTAGTTCACTAGTTATGGAGACTCTATTGCCGTGGCCACCCCCTATAGGGAGTCCCAGGTGGGAATAGGCATCAGAGATATAGTTGTCTGAGCATAGATGGGAGAAGGTGACTCATTTTTGTCTGGGGAGTATTGATTGTGATGGGTGGATGTCTGATGGGTTGGAGTTAAAGACTATTTAGGGAGGTTGATTATTTAGTACTTCTCAGGTTCTTTCAGCATGTATATGTTTTGATAGCATTATATTTGTTTGGGGGCCAGTGGATCTTGTGAGTAGAGGTTACTGAAGTGTGAGGCAAGATAAGCTTTTCATTTCCACTTGGGGGTTGGTGGTTAGCTATAGAGTGGTTAGGGTGGGAGGGGTCTAATGCTGTTGCATTAATTGAGTGCCAAGCATCTTGAGGTGTGACTGTGCATGGAGGATCTTTGTTTCATTGTGAATGTGTTGTGTGTTTGTGGTTGCCAGGCTGCCAGTGATTGTTTTGAGTTCACTATTTTGTGTGGTTTGCACACAGGTGAGGAATAGTTTAAAGAGGAGTGGATGAGTTGTTTGTAGAGGATTTTGAGTAATTCTTTTTCTTGTCCAAATCTGTTGTCCTTAGTGTTCTGAGGGTTTTTTGTTCTTGTGTTGTTGTTACTTATTTTTTCATTTTTTCATACTTTATCATTTCCCAAATTTGCCAGTAGCACCAGGAACAGACGAAGAAAGGCCACATCCACTCACATCCATTCTCTAGCTGCCACGTGTAATGCATCGAAACCACAACTCCATATCCACAGCCAGGCCCCACAGACCTTTCCATAGTTTACTCAGGATGCTTTACATGCCCTGGTTCAGTCCATTGACAGCACGTCAACCCCAGTATACTATATCGTTCCAATTCGCTCTATCCCGTGCTTGCCTTTCACCTTCCTGCATGTTTAGGAAGACTTATTTTGCCCTTTTCTCCTCAGACATGTTGACAGTACATTCAAATCAGCTTTGAGATGGAGTGCATTTCATCCACCCCAGGGAAATGGGAAGTGTAGGAGAGAACTTTTAAAATTGTTCATCTTGCAGGCTAGGAATTAATCAAACATTTTATCGCTTTCAGTTCGGACTAAGATTGGTGCATTTGCTACACCTGATTACATGCAGCTTGCACCTGGTCTACCGAAAACTCGCTCAGGGAAGATAATGAGGCGTGTCCTGCGTAAAGTTGCAGTTGGGGATCGTGATTTTGGTGATATCTCAACTCTGGCAGATCCAAGTATTGTGGAAGTTTTGTTCCAGCACAGACCAAAGGAAGGGAAAGTGTAAAATGTTTTTCAGTAGATTTTTTTTGTTTAATACATGACCATCTGTATGTAGATATCTAGCTTAAAACATGATTTATGCCATTGGTCATTACTACTGTCCTCGTTAACAGATGATCTGAACATATTATATACCTCAGTTATTTCTGAGATAAGATTTTTATTTTGCATTCATACTCTGTTCTCTGAAAGCCGTAACTGCCAGTTCTACACTGTTAACATACTCGTAGGACACAGTAAATGCATCATGTTTATTGTGTATGGTATCTTGGATTGCACTTTTTACCCAAGCAGAGGATAAACTTAATATTTACCCTCTGTCAGTAAGTTTATCTAGTGCATGTAATGTGTAATACAAGGATACCATAGGTTTTATGGTACAACTATTGTACTTACCAGTGCCACCAAAGTTTTGTACTGATGTTGCGATATTTCATGCATTTTTAATTGCTCCCCCTTTTTTTATGCAAATTATCCCCATTATTTTAAGAATATGCACAAAGCTCCTAATTTCACATGGCCAGCTGGATGGGCATGCTAAATGATCAGTAAATCCAGGTAAGACTTGAATTTATTTCATCTGTTTTCTCCTGTATTTTTAGAATATATTGATTATTATCAATTCATGCATTAGGTAAGAACCAACTGAAGAGAATTGTGTGGAAACTATACACGAAAACTACAGTTTACTACATCATTTTACGGATTATATGATGAATGTTTAAAACTGAAGATGACACTAATGCTCAGTAAGACTTCCATTTATTTCACCTATTTTCATTTATATTGTTCTGAATATATAGATCATTATTGAATCATGCATTAGGTACAAACCTATATTAAAGAGAACTGTGTTGAAAATATGTGTAGAAAATACAGTTTACCATATCATTTATCTATTATATGTTGAACATTTTCAACTAAAGATCATGATGCTCAGTAAGACTTTCATTTATTTCACATATTTTACCTATATTTTTCTGAAAATGTAGATAGTATTAAATCATGCATTAGATAAGAAGCTACTGAAGAGAACAGTGTAGAAAAAAATATATGAAAGATACAATTTACTGTGTCATTTTATTAAATATATGTTGAATTGAAGGGGATAGAAATTAGATGAGGACTCCATCTTCTTGGTATGACAAAACCAAGAAAATTGATTGAAGTATACCAGATTAACACGGTGTATGCCATGCAAATTGCTCCATTTGTCTTTATATGAGCTAATAGAACAATGTTTGATATAAAATGAAATAATCTAAGCCAGTCATGAAAACATTATTTTGCCCTGGTGCTCTTCTTAACTACCATCAAAGTTAAAAAAAATTTCTCATGAAGTAAATCATCATATAAGAATAGTGAAACAAGCAAGGAACAAGTGATAACTCCTAAGGTTACCCAGGAAAATAAAAAACATGTATTGGTAAGATATCTTACCAATGTGCTTGTGACGAGATTACACTCCCACCACAGGTTCTTTCTTTCCTCTGGGCAAGGTGAGGAGTGTATCATTTGTTTCTTGGTTGCTTCATCATTATTTTATGATGTTCTTTCATTTCATTAGAAATAGTTTTTTTTGCTTTCCATTAATATTTCAGTAGTTTAGGTGATCTTTGTAATTGTCTACTTGTCTGTTTGTAATTAGCTATTTGAATTGTACAGGTAAGGAGTTTTACACTCATGGGTCTCACCATTTTAACAGTATCTATCAAACATCTTAAATTTATCTATGCTGTCTGCACTAGCCATGTCCTCAGTTATCCTTTACGTTCATCCACGTCTCTTATATTATGATTATATTTTGAAAGTACTTCTTTACACCTTTTTTAACAAGTTTCTTACTTAATTTCATGTTATGTTCTCCTATTGCTCTTTTTCTGCATCTTTCAAAGAACTTTTCCCAGTCCACATCATCGATCTGGCTTAAAATTTTATAGGTGATCAGATCACCCATCACTTTTCTCTCTTCCAGTATGTGCAAATTTTAAGCCTTTAGCCTGACCCTGTAACTTGGCTTTCTTAATTCTGGAACCATCTTTGTTGCCCTCTGGACCTTCTCTAGTAGCTCTATGTGCTTCTTTTAGATGCAGTTTTGGCTAATGTAGGTTATGAATAGCTTCCAGAATATTTCCTTATCTGTATACTTGAAAGCTATTCTAATATTTGCCAGCAAACAGTTTGCCTCCTTAACTGCTCTTCTAAAATGGGACCCTTGCAATAGGTTAGGGATGAAGTCTGCTCTCAAATCCTTCTTCCACACACAGTCCTGAAGCTTATTTCTTGTTTGAGAATTATCATATTGAGGTCTTCTTTCACCTTGTCCTATCTTCATTATTTTACATTTCCATGGGTTGAATTTCATCAACCATATATCAGACCAACTTTGGAGTTTGTTTAGGTCCCCTAATGAGCTGATGCAGTCCTCCTCACTTTTCACTTTCCTCATGACCTTTGCATCATCTACAAAAATATTCAGGTAGGAGTCTGTACCTTCAGGCAAGTCATTTACATAGATTAAGAAGAGTAATGGTCCCAGAAGAGAATTCTGTGACACTGTTGGTCACCTTGACCCATTTGGAGAAGGCTCCTCTGACATATGGCTTTTGGTCTCTTCTTATCCTTTGAAGGAGTTTCCCCTTATTCCTGCCTGGTGATCCAGGTTTGTGATCAGCCATCCATACAGTACTGTGTCAAATGCTTTCTGGCAGTCTAGATACAAGCAATCCACCCGACCTTCCCTTTTGTCCGGGACAGAGATCACCGTCTCTAAGAAATTTAAGACTGTTACATGTGACCTCCTATCCCTAAAACCATGCTGTTTTACACTTAGGTAAGTTTTCTGTCGAAGAATACTGTGTTTGCAAGCCCAATCTGTTGAGAGCACTAGAGTGAAATTATTGTTTTTTCTTTGATTGGCTGCAAACATTTACATATTCTGTATCGTTGATATGATGATCACACTAGTCCGTGGTGTATCATAAACTGTTGTAGCTCATTTGAACTTAAATTAGGCAACGTGGATGGCATACTTTATGTTACTCTGGTATATTTCAGGTAATTTCAGCATTTTTCAGGGTTTTGTCACTCCCCCATCTTCTTTGGCTATTATCTCTTGTATTTTATTTTTAAATGTAGATAATTATTAACTCATACATTAGGTAAATGCCTTCTGAAAAGAAATGTGTTAAACAAATTTATGAAAAACACATTTTACTGTATTATCAATCATAAGTTGCATGTTTTGAAACAAAGGCTGGTGAGAGGTACTTTATGTGTTGATAAGAATTCCATCTCCTGTAGCTATTTTCTCTTATATTTTTCTAAATATGCAGATGATTATTAATTAAAGTTTTAGATACAAACCCTCTGAAGAGAACTGTGTAGGAAAAATATGTAAAAAACAATTTAATGTATCAGCATATCGATTATTTGTTGAAATTTTTGAAGTTAATACAATTGCAAAGAGGTAAGACTTTCATCTGTTTCACCTACTTTCTGCTATATTTTTCTGAATATGTAAATAGTCATTAACTCATTCCTTAGGTAAGAGTCTTTTGAAGAGAATTTTGTTGAAAAAATAAATGAAAAAGACGATTTATTGCTGCTTTTATATATTGTAAGTTGAATAATTTGAAAGGGAGGCTAGTGAGAAGTACTGTACTTATTGGTAAGAATTCCATCTCCTTTAGTTATTTTTTTGCATATTTTTCTAAATATGCAGGTGATTGCTAATGCAAGCATTAGGTAAGAACATTTTGAAGAGAAATGTGTAGAAAAAATATATGAAAATAATATTTACCATATCATATTATCAGTTATATGTTGAATGTTTTGAAATGAACACGACTGCAGTACCATTTACAGGGTGTTTTCATGTCTCTTTAAGTGTTTTGCTTAACTACCTTACCAAAAATGACTGAAAAATTTGTGAAAGTGTGAGTTCTTCATGCCCCTGGGGAAATATTTGGGATGTAATGAAATCTGGCTTCTAACAGACTGCCTTTCCCCAAAGTTAGTCCATTAGAATGGGGTTTCACTGTATTCTGGATAAGAGTATCTTTTTGACACAAAGGCCAAAAGCAGCTGTGAACTTTTACATTGCAAATATAGAAATAGATGCAATAAAAGGGAATACAGCCTGGACCATATGATAACTGAACTTGCAGCTACCAAATTAGCAGTGGCTTAAGTACTGGTAGTTATGTTATACCATGTAAACAGTTTTGGTGAACATAACTTCTGTCACATTTCTAATACTTAGGTGTGGAATCTGTGTGAAGGGAACTACTGAGCAGGAGAGTAAGATTGACAAGTGTGGTGTGTGCTTTGGAAATAACATCTGTTTGGGATGTGATGGAGTGGTCAACTCCACTGCTGCCATCAACATCTGTGGTACTTGCCTCAAGCCTGATGACCCTAAAGTTGATGGTAAGTTTATTGTATGGATGTAAAACATGCAGTAAGTTACAGAATATAGGGCCATAAAAACAAAATCATAGATAGGGATTACAAAATAAAAATAGGAAAAATATAGAAAATTGGACTGGGTATAAAGTACAAGACTGATGAGGAATATAGGAAGGTTAAGAAATACTGATCTGGATCAGGATGTAGTATAGTGTAAGATTTAAACTATTGAGTGTAAAAAATAAGTCTCTAAATGTGTGATATCAAGCAGGGTGACAGAATAAGATGTAGGATATCAGATATGGATATTTTTTATGCATTACTAAATGTCAAGAAACAAGACCACTGTTTAAGTAAATAGCACTTATGTACTCCTAAAGTTGTAGTTTTTACTAATCATCATTAATAAGCAGCTTTGTGTAGAATGGAAAGCAGCATGTGGAATACTAGGCAGGATGTAGAGTTTGGGTAGGGTTTAGAATGCTGTATATGCAGGAAGTAAAATATGAGGCAAGAACAGTATTTATAGGTCATGGTGCAGATTATGAGATGGGGAGGAACAGTTGGTAAAGGTTAGGAAATCAGAAGAAAAATGAAACTTACAGATAAGGAGAGATGAAGTTGGCTATTTCCAGTAGTCATTAAGAATAAAGGGTGTAGAAGACAAATTTTGGTGTAAGACAAACAGGTAGCAGTAACAAATAAATTGATAAATTGCAAAGCAATGGGTAGGGGTGTGCATTACATCAACAGCTTTTTGTACATTGTATAGAGATTTCATGAAAAAAAAAATTCAGTTTGTAATATGATACTGAGCCATGTATTCTGTGATTTCAGGTTTTATTTTCTCTGTGAAATTAAAATATATCAACATGGAATATTCTTTCTGACAAATACATATTCCTTTCGAGATTTATTTTTAGTTTTGTGGTGTAATTGATCAAGAATAAGAATTTACATCCAGCAAATATTAAAAATCATGATTAAATGGATGTTTACAGTGTAGAGAGAGATCAGTAAGGTTATTATACCTTGTAACACCCATGGCATGTTTTTCACTAACACTAGAACCCGACCAAGTCACTAAGGAAATCTACACTAATGCCTGTCTTTCTTATGACCACTTAGAGCAGTGAGGAGTAGGAGGTTCATAACCCCACCAAACTGGTGAGGAAACCTAAACTAACATTTGACCCTGACCAAGCCAATTAATCCTAGGATAATACTTCTCTAACAACAAGCCAGAGAGGAGTCTTTAATTAAGACGTATGCTTCTAGTAAGCTACTGAGGGACTCAGGCTCACAAAGCCTTTGCCAAGCCAATGAGGGATCATAGATTAATATTTGAGCTCAAAGAAGCCAAAATAGATTCTAATTCTGTGCTAAACAACTTTCCTTCAGATTGTAAGGGTCTACGAATCATTAGTGAACCCCTGGATGCTGCCATCAACTTTCTACAATATTCATCAGATTCCAGTAAGTAATGAATGATAGCATGTTTTTCATCAGTTGGGTATGATTATGAAGTTGGAGTCTACTGTTAATTATGAATTACAAGTTAGAAATACCAGCACACATATTTTGGTGTGTTCAGTGCCAGAGCCCCTTCTATGGGGATCCAGCACACCTTGGGAAACTGGCAACATCAACCAGGTGGGAACACAGGTCAAGAGGTGTGGTGATATTGTGTGCAAGTATGTGGGAAGAATGCATGACAACTGAGTAAGAGTTCTGTGTTTTAATATTGAAGTTGCACTCTGAGTATGAGGGGTCATGCAATAAGCTGAATCAGTATCTGTAACACTTGCTGCTTACGTAGTATCAGGATGATGTGATGTGATTGTGAGGTCATCTGCATATATGTAATGCGTAATGTGCAAAAACTGAAAAGTGTAGCACTGAGCACATGCCCTTTGTCTGCCACAGGGGCACTGACAACAGAGAACTTGATGAGGTTCCGTACCTTCAAGGTGGAAGTAGCTGGAGCCAGAAACACTACTCACTCTGTCAAGAACTGTGCACTGGTAAATGAGTTTGGCCAGGTGAGTCCACTTAATTCTACATAGGAATCTTTTAAAGATAAGCTTTTAAACAATGACAGAAATATAGCATAACAGTTCAGCTGTATGGGTAAAATTAGTCATAGTTATGCCATATTGTATAAATATTGTGGAAGTTTAGAATTCATGTGACCACAATTATTTTTAAGTGAAACTGTTATAATGATGTAAAAATTACATATGCTTCAAAACAGATGAGATGTAGATAATGAATGAGATTTTCTTTTACGTCTTCTTCCTGAAAAGATTTGGCTGCTGAGCAAGGAAAGTAAAGAGCCCAGCTTTGTTTGGGATAAATACACAAGCATATTCCTAATGTGCCTCTAAATGCAGAGTACTAATGCATAATCAGTTGCTTCCCATTGTCCCTCTATTGAAACCTATGAATCTGGAGCAGTAAATGAAGCTTGTAAATGTCCTTAGCCCATTCTCTGCTCTTCTTTCACAAGATATCTTCTTGCTGGTGTCATCAAATTTTCTGTCAACAACAATTGCAAGACCTTTCTGCTTAAGATTCCTTTTTTTTTTATTGTGTAAGGGAACAGAGAATAAATTTGTTCCCTATATTTAAAGTTGTTGTACTGTGTGTGTAGATAACACTGTAGATAACACATCATATTCTTCACCACGAGGACACTTTATGCCTTAAGCTCTTTTACCTTAATTCCCTGTGTCCTAATTGTAATTTTCATTGACTATTTGTTTCTTATTAAGTTTTTGCCCTACGAGTTGTGTTAGGGCATATTAATCTTTTTTTAGGTTTTAAGCATGACTGTTTGTGAGGCTGTGGTTTCCAAATGTGATCATGTTGCCATCTGTTGGCAAACTAGTTATTTACCACAATAATAATGGTGACTTATTTCATCTTGGGTTTTGATTTGTTCATGACTCACTGCTTATGTTAAGATATTTTACTTGTTCTGACTATATCAGTTACCCATGGGCATCTTAATAACATACAGTGAATGTAGGAAAT
>JAUTYZ010725977.1:0-13839 GCA_032273725.1 Panulirus interruptus | reverse complement strand
TGTGAGTTAAGTGTTGTCAAGTGTTATGTGTGACAAGGAGAGATTGTATGTTTGTGGACAAAATGCCAGTAGTCCACTCACCCTCTCAGAAGCAAATATAACAAAGCTGCAAACCACACAAAACAGTGCACTCAGAATAATCACTGGCTGCTCATTCTGTGCAACAGCACTAAACTCCTCCCACCCAAAACACTTTATAACTAACCACCAACCTCCAACTAGAAATTAAAAGCTTACTCCTCTCTCACACTTCAGTGACATCTTACAGATCCCCCCACCCAAAACAAATAGAACACTGACAAAACACATACACTGAAATAACCTCCCAACTCGTCTTCAACTCCAACCCACCAGCCATACACTCATCAGCAGAAACCACACTCCCCAGACAAACATGAGTCACACTACCCTGTCTACACTCTGGACATCACTCATCCCTATAACACTACAAACACTGTTTCAACATATCCCTAAGATCCTTCTTACCCATGTTACAACTACCATTGGGAAGGCACCAAGCACTTACTACTCAGTTGCCCTGCACTATCTGCACATAGAAATACATAAAATATCACAACACTGTATGACCTATGGTCCCAACCGGTAGACATGGCAAGCTTCCTGAGCGCTGCATATGTATTGTCTTTACCAATTAATATTTTTGTACCAATATGTTCCACGGGCCAAGTATTCCAGTGAGCCCTCCAACAGTTTGGAGATATTTCTTACATCCATACTTTTTCTTGTTTTCACACACATTGTACATATGATTGCATGATATAATTTTACTCTCTTAGGGGTTTTTATATGCATTATGCATAACTTTACTTAACCCCAGGACCCCTTTTATTGGGCTCCTGCAGTTTCAAGGCTACACTACATCCAGTTGCAGGAAAGTGATGCACTCCTTTGGAGTAAGAAGGTCCTCAAGAGTTTGTTTTTCTTATCCATTTAAAATGATACAACCTCACCAAAGGAGACATTTCTCTCACAGCATAACCACATGCAGGTGGAGTCCAGTAATGCCCATTATGCGTATGAAGAATTGTGTAGCTGGCCTTACTGTGTGTCACTGGCATTTCTCATATCTGGACTTTTTCTGTTTTTTCATATTCAATTAGAATATGAATGTACAATAAGATCTAACCTTCTTGTTGTTTTTATAATTGTTATGCATACAAAGAACTGTAGGTAATCGGTGTTACTTCACATCATTGGCTCCACTGCATGTGCTAGGCAGAAAAAAATGCAAAACCAGAAAATTCCTAAATCCGGCTCACCTTAAGTCCCAAGAGTTTTGGATATGGGATACTCTACCTTTACTAAAACAGCTGAATTCATAAAGCTTGCTTCTTTATGGTTCAAATTTGGGGATTTCATTGAATTTTTTTTATAATACATCCATTCCGTAGGTTAATACTATACTGCCTCACCCACAAGTGGACTACTGGCATTCTCTCCACAAACATGCAATCTCTTCTTGTCATACATATTGCTTGACAACACTTAAATCACATAGCTCATTCTTCGTAACTCTAGATTTTCCTGCGGTGATCACTATGCGCTATGCCCTGCCTTTTGGCAAAATGGTAGGAGGATTAGATAGAAGCAGTAGGTAGGAACATTAAGGAGGAGCATTAGGTAGAAGTAGTCAGTAGGAACATTAGGTAGGAGCCTCTGCAAACACTGCACTACAGTTGCCCTCTGCCAGTGGCCTGTTAAGGGTGAGGCTCTAAAGGTTAAGAAGTGGCACTGGAATTCACTAGTTATGGAGACTTTTGCTGCGGCCACCCCCTTGGGGGAGTTCCAGAAGGGAACAGGCGTCAGAGATATAGATATATAGATAGATAGTAGTTGGTAGGCAGCCAACGACCAGGGTTGTATATCACCGGTACTACCCACTTGGGTATCGGGAGGTTTAGAGATGGCTGCATTGTGAGCCAGCACTTCAGTGGTTGTCCAGTTGCACTCCTCTGACCCAGGTAGCAGTCTTTTCTTTTTGCCTCACCCACACCTAGATTGCTGGCATTCTGTCCACAAACAAACAGTCTCTCCTTTTCACACATAAAACTTGATAATATTTAACTCACACAGCTCATTTTTCATAACTAGATTTTCCTGTGGTGAGCGCTGTGTGCTAGCCCTGCCTTTTGGCAAAATGGTAAGAGCAATAGATAGAAGTAATAGGTAGGAGCATTAGGTAGAAATAGTAGGTAGGAACATCAGGCAGGAGCATTTAGGTAGAAGTAGTCAGTAAGAACATGAGGCAGGAGCCTCTGAAAACACTGCGCTAGACTTGCCAGTGGCCTGTTAAGGGTGAGGCACTCAAGGCTAAGAAGTGACACTGGAGTTCACTATTGCTGTGGCCACCCCTTTGAGAGAGTTCCAGAAGGGAACAGGCATCAGAGATATAGTTAGATAGATAGAAGAGAGTAAGCATGTGTGCAATTAGGAAGAGAGAAGGGTGAATGGTTCCAGATGAAGGTGAGTCTGGCAGGGGTGTGTGTTGTCACCTTGGCTGTTAAATTTGTTTATGGATGAGTCTTGGATAGAGGGCAGGTATGTAGTCTGTTGGGGATAGGGGGGCCCTGGAAGGTGAGTCATTTGGTATTTGCTGATGACATGGCACTGGTGGCAGATTTGAGTGAGAAACTGCATGAGCTGGTGTCTGAGTTTGCAAGAGTATGTGAAAGAAAGTTGAGAGTAAATGAATAAAAGCTGGGTTTTTAGGTTTAGCAGTGAAAAGAGATAGGTAAGTCTGAATTTGAGTTTGAATGGAGAGAATCTGGAGGAAGTGGGGTGCTTTGGTTATGTGGGAATGTATGTAGCAGTGAATAGAACCATGGGAGCTGGAGTGAGCTATAGGTTTGAATGTTAGGGATAAAGTCCTGAGTGCATAGTGAAATGTGTAGAAGGAGTGGTTACTGTCTCTGAGGGCAAAAATAGTTATGATTGATGGTATAGTAGTCCTGACAGTGTTGTATGGATGTGAGGGATGGGCCCTAGATAAAAAAGTGTGGAAGAAGGTGGATTGGAAAGGAAATGTTTAAGGACAAAATATGGAGTGAGGAGGGTTGATCAAGTATGAAATGATTGGGTAAGAGAGGGGTGTGGTAATAAGAGGAATATGAGTTGAAGAGGATGTGCTGAAATGGTTTGGACATATGGAGAGATGATTGAGGAGGGGATAACTAAGAGGGTGTATATGATCTTCACCTGTTGTGGAGACTCTTTTGCCATGCCCACCCCCTTGAGGGAGTTCCCAAAGGAAATGGGTTTCAGAGATATATATGGATAGCTGTACTTGTTGGAAGTGGAGGGAACAAGAAAAAGGAGGAAACCAAGGAGGAGATGGAGGGAATAAGTGAAAGACGCTTTGAGTTTCTTGGGGCCTGAGTATGCTGGAGGGTGTGAGATGAGCAAGGGATAGAGCGAATTAGAGCGATTTGCTAAACGAGGGCAACATATTTGTAGGCTGAATCCAGGCATGTGAGTTAGTCAGGGGAAACCTTGGAAAGGTCTGTGGGGCCTGGTTGTGAATAGGAGGCTTATGTTTTTTGTGCAGTTTACGTGACTGCATGGGAGTAATTATGAGCAAATGATGCCATTTCTTTGTCTGTTCCTGGCGTGACCCTCTAACAAAGGAAACAGTATGAAAAACGAATATATTGTTGCAGTATTGTACTTATAGTAATGAGTAAGAAGGCCAGTATATCATACAATACTTTATGATCCCTCCTCACCAGAAAACAAACTCTGATGCAGCCTTCTCCTGCTAATAGATGGTGAACAAGGGATGAGAAGTATTTACCTCACCAGTAAAGTAGAGGGTTAAGAGGTTTCTAAATCCAGAAGCTTGAGATCTTTTCATGGCTCATGGGAGTTTTTCATATATATAAACCTAATTTTTTCTAAATTTTGCCCCTTCCCTCCTGTACCTCTGAGTAGCCTTTTACAATATGCAGGAGATATATAGGCAGTATTCTTTCTCCCCTATTTCCTATTACACAATCAAATGTACCCACGATTGCTCTTACAGTCAGTGACCTTTCTTTCAACATACTCCTCAGTACACTCAGGACCTGAGCCCCCTCTCGCAGTATGTGGCTTACTTCAGCTTTCATGTTTATGCATACAGAAATAATGGTTGTGAGGTCCTCACTAAAGATATATATGATCTGTATGTAGTCTCTTGTTAAGAAGAAATGCTCAGTAGTAAAAATAGCAAATTCAGACATTTAACCCTTTTGCAGCAGCATTTAAAATTCCATGGACACTCTTCGTGTAGGATATTCTTATATGTTAAAAAAAATATCCCCTTAAGTTTACTGTCACAGTTAACTACAACATTATTTTCTGAGTAAGGTGGTGTACAACCTAACTGGTGAGACAGGTTACGTCTTCTAAATGTCCTTTGATTTATGCTGCTCCACTGCCAGGCATATGAGGAATCTCTGGAGTATTTTTAGGCATACGTAGTGAGCTGTGTGGCATTTTTTTGCTGGTTTTGTCGCAAACAAATATGATAATTAAAGGTTTTCGTCAGTAGTATCCCTTATTTTGTAAGAGTTACACAGCTTCAAAAAGTATACGTAACATGAGGCTCCTTATCTCATACAGGTTTCTGTGACATCTTTTATACTGACCAGTATTTGGAAAAATTAAGGTAAAGAGTCTTTAAACAGTGTGTGAGATGCCTTTACAAGCATTAATGACCATATATTTCGCTTCAAGGCCTAGGCAGCCAATTCAAGAATTAAAAACTTGTATGCTCAAGCTACATTGAAAAAAAAAAAATAGAGTGTGATGTATGTACATGCCCCACCTGCATGGAAATGGGTTAAGATAAAAACATTGAAATGCTTATGTTTAAATTAACTGATTAGTGAGGGTTCACTGTATTCAAATTATGATAAAACTGACTTTTAAATCTACTTAGCCACTGTTTGCAGATAGTATCTATAGTATGTAGTTAGTTCATTTGGCTATGACAGCAAGAGCATATGTTTATGGGGAGTAACCGCACTACTTGGACATTTAGTTTTTTCACTTGTACATCAATGTCTACGTGGTAAAATTTATGTATTTTCTTGCACTGAAAATAGAATGATGAATGCAGAACCATCCTTAACATTTCCATTATTAATGGTCTTTGCATTTTCATTTATAAAGACCCAACATCAGCACTCAGAGCATTTGCTGTAAGTTGATCTGGTGTTTCTACAAGTGAAGTATTGTGGACTGCATTCACAGAGCAGTAATATATGATTGTACATAAAAGGGAATGTAAAAGTAATCAAGCATGAGGAAATAGGGAAGCAATGCTCATTGCATAACCAGTCTTTTAATAATTTCAGACAAATAAAGCAATATTCATATGAAATTTTCAACCTTTTTGCATGTCTGATCAGAAAAATGGAAAGTATTTTGTTAAACCCCAGCATCGCATGTGATGAAAGAAATTCCTGATTGTGCAGTTCTATCAGCAGATTGATCCTTAAGCCAGCTGGTTATGAATTTTCAACAAGTTAATTGTAACATCCATTGGCCAAATGAACAGTGGATCCAAAAGTTCATGTTATACCTGGAAAATTGAGAAGTTAGGAAACTAATAGAAGAAACTAAGAAATAGATCAGGGAAAGTAATTGCCTTGGTTCTGCTTGTATGGCAGACCATTAGGTTGTGGTTTGGTGGTAATGTGATCAGACAACAACTGTAGTGGCAGTCTCTTTGCTTGACCCTCAGCATTGCTTGCATAATCAATTAAAGCCTCTTAAAATATATGTGTAGGAGACGGTATATAGGATAGATGATTACAGTAGTGTGCTCAGGACCAGTCATATTAAGATTAACTGCTTAAAACTGAAGCTGGTTTATTATGGTAATATTTATATTATACTGAATCAGAATCTTATTGATAATACACACCATATGACTATGAAAGTTAGTAAAAAATATCTAATTTGGTTTATTGAAAAAATTGTTTTCAACTTAAGTTCATTCATAGTTTTTCTAATACTTCTGCCAAATATGTATCCTGCTAAATGCCATTCCTTGTTTAAATTTGTAGATATTAGTATGTGTCAAACTAGTTTGAATTTTGTTGCATACCCTAAATTCCAATTTACAGATATCGTCATGCAAAAAAAATTATCTTGATACCATGTTTTATCTTTTAAGGAATTATGTTCCTTTGTAGGTTTGTCCTAAGTGATTGTTTTTTTTTGGTATTTTTGGACTAACGTAGCATAGGCTTGTGGGATGTTTATGGTAGATAATGGCCCCATGGGATGTCGCATAAATTTAATGAGAAATGTAGTGAAAAGTTTTGCGGGATTGAGAGAACTGTAACTCAGGTCATCAGTGTTTTTCTGTGATTGAGATTTCTGTGTACAATGTAGGGTTTCAAAACCAAATCCATTTACTGATGTTTGCTTCTCTTTTCAGAACAAAATACATTTACCATAGAGGAAGGGCTAAGGAAAAAAATGTGCTTAATCTGTTTCACTCTAATAATCCTGATAGTTCTTTCCATTTGAAAGATTTTCCTCTGCAGAATCTTTGCCTGATCATCAGTGTTTTGGCATATAGTTCAAAAACTTTCAGATTATCGAGATTTACTGAAATTTGAAATTAACATTCTTTTTGTGTTTGCTCAATGATGTCCATTGCCACAGGTCCCTGAAGTTGTAAGAAATAGACAGTATCGGGTTGGTCTTAATCTATTTAACAAAAAGCCAGAACGAGGTGTGACGTATCTCATAAGTCGTGGCTTCCTTGAGAATTCTCCACAAGCAGTTGCTAAATTCCTTCTGACTCGGATGGGTCTGAGTAAACAAATGATTGGAGAATATCTTGGCAACCTTCAGAATAATTTTAACATGGCTGTTCTTGAGTAAGTGTAATTGATCTCAAAACACCTTTGTTTGTGTGAGTGAATGTGTACTTCATGTATTTAAAGTACTATTACATCCGTATGCCATAGTTTGTTTGTAAAGCTTAAAAAGTTGTTTATTTTGATGCTAAGTTTTGTTTGAAAACAATCATATTCTTGTTTATTTCATTCAGATTTTGTTATATTAGCTGCTCTTTTAAGAAAATCAGGAGAGTAATGAAAAGTATTTAAATGCAGGTGATATCATATGTAATATTTTGCAGGTGTTTTGCACATGATATCGATTTGTCGGGTATGCAAGTAGACGTTGCTCTAAGAAAGTTTCAGACACACTTTCGCATGCCTGGGGAAGCGCAGAAGATTGAGCGCCTCATGCAAGTGTTTGCTCAACGTTACTGTCAGTGTAATAGGGATATTGTGGCTAAATTAAGAGATCCTGAAACTATCTTTGTTTTGGCTTTTGCCATTATTATGCTGAACACTGATCTTCACACAGCATCCATGAAACAAGAAAAAAGAATGAAGTTAGAAGACTTTGTCAAAAACTTGAGAGGTAAGTAGATTGAATGTACTGTTAAGGATTTTTTTTTATTCCTGATATTCACATACCTCATCATTACGAGTAAAAGTAAAGTTCATAACTTTATACTTACCATATGAAGCAGTCAGCAGAAATGGAAGAAAGGTCTGTGGAGTTTGGTTGTGGTTAGGGGCACTGATTTCAGTGCATTGTACACTATAGCTACTACACCTTCAAACATACCCATTTTCGCCCTCCCAGATAACGACTTCTCTTTCCACACATTCCTCAATGCTCCCAAAACTTTTGCCCCCCCTCATCCATCCTATGTCTCGCTTCCACTTCTGTATTTCCATTTCCTGCCTTGTCCACTCTCGGACTCACAGCCCATCTAATCTGTCCCTCTGCCCTGGTATACCTAATAACCATTCTTTTATTCACACTTACTCTCAACTTCCTTCACACACTCTCCCAAACTCAGTCACCAACTTCTGCCGTTTCTAACTTGAATGGGCCACCAGTGCTATGTCATCAGCAAACAACTGACTCACTTTCTAGGTCCCCTCACCCCCTGCAGGTTGAAAACTCGCCCTTGCCTCCAAGACTCTTGAATATACCTCCCTCACCACCCCATCTATAAACAAATTAATCATCTATGATGATATCACACATCTCTGCCACAGACCAATCTTCACCTGGAAACACTCACTCTCTTTTCTTCTGACTTGTACATACACTTTACACCCTTGATAGAAACTTCTCACTGCTTCTACTAGCTTTCCTCCCACACCATATGCTTTCATCTATGTATTAATGCAATAATCATGGGTTTATTCCTTGCATGATTTCATACTGCATACACATAATCACATTATTATTTTTTTTTCTGGGCATGATTTCACATTTCCCATAAGTGTCATATACATATTTTTTTACATATGCAAATGTTTTTTTAATATATTATTGTGTTGTTTACATAAGTACATATCATTTACTCAAGCAGAACTTTATTTACATGAGTAATTGAAAAAAATAGCTTGGTAGTTTGTGGTAGGCAGCCACCGACCAGGGAGGTATATTGTCAGTATTACCCGCCTGGGTATCAGGCTCTGACTCTGGTAGTTGTCTTTTCTTTCTGTTTCACCCACGTGTGTTCTGTTGCCATTTTGTCCACAAACATACAATCTCTCCTTGTCACACATAACACCTGACAACACTTAACTCTTACAACTCATTCTTCATAACTCTAGATTTTCCTGCAGTGAGCACTGTGTGTTAGCCCTGCCTTTTAGCAAAATGGTAGGAGCAATAGATAGAAGTAATAGGTAGGAACATTAGGTAGGAGCCTCTGGAAACACCACTAGAGTTGCTCTCTGCCAATTGCCTTTTAAGGGTGAGGCACTAAAGGCTAAGAAGCAGCACTGGATTTCACCGGTATTGGAGACTCTTTTGCCTTGGCCACCCCCTTGAGGGAGTTCCTGGAAGGAACAGGCATCAGAGATTTATATAGATAGATAGAATGAAAAATAATCACTTTTTTAATCCTTTTTAACCCTTTCACTTCATGTTTCATACGATGAATTATAGTGCTACTGCACTACCTGTCACATGACATTAGCTCTCATTGTCATTTGTAATCCCAACTGATGTTTGCTTCCACCAGTTACCCATAAATGTCACTAGCAGCCTTCCACCACAGCTGAAAAAGATTATTGCACGTCTCAATCTCCCAAAGATCATCCAAGAAAGTGCACATATGAAGTCTTGGTGTGATGCTAGATGTACGCATCCACTGTTGTAGTAATATTTAGATTAAAAGAAAAGTATCTCTTGTCTTAGTTTTGATTGTCATTTTTTTCATTTACTCACATAAATAAAGTTGTCATTGTATTGATAGGTAAATACTTAATCAATACATATTCATTAATACCACAGTTATTGCTACCCCGTAGAATGCTGTTTCATTAAAACTCTCTTGTTTGCATCTTGGAGCTCTTAGTTTTATTAGAAAAAAAAATCCATAAAAGAAGTCAAAAGTCATAAGTATGAACACTCACAACATGCTGAGAGCAGCTCTCTTTGTTTATACTCATCCAATCAGTGCCGGGTGTTCTCGTCTGTTAGCACAGTACAAATTTTGCCGTGGTTCCATTGTGCACAAATTCTTGCTGACTCACTGAATTCGATAATATAGTGACTATATTTTTACCCATGTGTAGAAGATAGCCCGCAAGCTAGTGCATCTGAACTGCTTAGGAAAAGCCTCTCCTTTGATGTAAAATTACAAGTGTTAAGGCAGTTGGAAGCTGGTGAGTGTCAGGTAAATGTCAGAGATGCCTTCAAATTGGCTACATCAGTGGTTAGAACCATTAATAAGAATGCAGACATGATAAAAGCTTCTACCATGAAAAACAGGAAGTTACCAACAACAAGGTTACTCGTTCAAGGAGCAGTTTTCTCAGGTTAAATGGCAGCTGTAGTATAGTGAGGAGTGGTTGGTAACACACCTGTAGTGTGTTACCACATCTCTCTTCTTTCTCACTAAATAATTAAAAATGTCAAATAAGTTAATGTTGATGGGATACATTGTTGCTCATTTATACTTCACTCAATTTTGTGGGTAGACATTAGCCGTTCAGTAGCATCTGGCAGTGCTGCAGCCATTGTTACCAAAGAAACCGATAGACACATCATCTTTTCACCACTTACCACAATCTCCCATACCATCACCACCCCACATCATCACCACTACCTCTATTGTCAACATATCAATTTCAGTGATGCAGAGATGGATTAGCTTCATCCAGAACAGAACCATATGATATCCACTGCCTCCCACCTCCCTCCCTTTCACCGACATGCTGCCTATCTCACACATTGTACTACAATTGTCACTATTCATCTAAATACTGTCATCTTCATGACACAACATAGTACATTGTTTATTTTTTATTCATTAATTAGCAAAGATATGTTACTGTAATAATCTATGTTTATTTATACTTGTAACCCTCATATACAATACTGTATATATCTCAATGGTAAAAAATAATTTCATTCGGAACACATCTCCATATATGCATTGGTATAATGACCCTATAGACAGTTGTTTTGCTTAGCACTCCATTTTCCAGGAACATATCCTGAGTACCAATCAGGGTATTAGTTTACATAAAATATACCTATACTGTGTGTAGAAAATATGCAAACAATATATATTTGAATTCTGAAATTACATCTGACAAAAAATGAAGTGTGTAATATGATTAAGTGTATGTAGGATGAAATCATGCCTAGAAAAAAATGATCATATACATAAATAGATGAGGAGCATCCATGCAACCATCCTAGGCCTTCCCCTGTCCACTCAACATCCATCCTCCCACACCATCACAGAAAAGAAATACAAAATTTTTTGTATTTTCTTTAACGATATATGATACAGACATACTCTGTTAGGGAAATAAAAAAAAAACTCCCACTGGGAGGATAATTTCTGAGGGACTACACAGTTGATAGGTTAAGGATGATAGTGAGAAAGCTGAAACTAAGAGTAGTGTTGCAAGGAAGAAAAATTGGAGATGCACTTAAAGCTCTGGTGAATGGAAGGAAATTAAGACTAGCTTGCATAACAGCTTGGATGATGGAGTCCTTGTCTCAACTCTGATGTATGGATGTGAAAACCTACCGGTAGCTTATAGAGATCAGGACAGGTAAAAAGTAACAGTAAAGATGAAGAAGTTCCATAGTATAGACAGAATTAGCATAATACATACGAGTAAATAATGAAGATGAGAAAGTTATTTATTTTCTTTTATCCATACTCTTTCACCATTTCCCAGTAGCACTAGGAACAGAAGAAATGACTGCATTTGCTCACATCCACTCTTTAGCTGTCAAGTTTAAGGCATTGAAATTACAACTCCCTATTCACAATCAGGCCCTACAGATTTTTCCATGGTTTCCCCTGACTGTTTCATATGCCTTGGTTTAGTCCACTGACAGCATGTCAACCCCTGTATACCACATCGCTCCAATTCAATCTATTCCATACACACATTACTTCTTCCTGCATGTCCAAGCAGCAAACCCTCAAAAGCTTTTACACTCTGTCCCTCCATCTCCGATTCAGTCTCCCTTTCTCCTTGTCCACTCCACTTCTCACAATTATACCCTTTTTATCAACCTTTCCTCACTCATTCTCTACATATATCCAAACCAAATCAGCACACCCTTTTCAACTTCTTCAACCGTATTCTTATTACCACACTTTTCTCTTATTTGAGCAACCCACCTAATACCACATATTGTTCTCAAACATTTCATTTCCAACACTTTCACCCTGGGGGAAACCATGGATAGGTCTTTAGGGCCCTGATGTGGTTCTGGTGCATTTTACATGACAGTTAGAGAATGGATGTGAGCGAATGAGGTCTTTCCTTTGTCTCTTCCTGATGCTAACTTACTAATGTGGGAAACGGTGAACAAGAAAGAAAGAGAAAGAAAATATTATTATCATCATTATTATGACATAACTCCAGGACCCCTTTCTCTGGAGGGGCTACAGCATCTTTAAGTAAGTATATATGAGTGTTTTTCTGTAAGGTTCAGTAAAAGAAATATCAGTTACAAAGAGATTGTAGAGAAATTAGGCATAGCATCATGAGCGTACATATTACCATACCGAAATCTTTGAGTTTTGCTCAATCAAACTGGAAGGATCTGAGGTTTAGTCCTTTCAGGTATTGGTAGTCTTCAGAAATGTCACTTGGTAAATTTAAGAAGTGTATGGATATGTTAACCAATAATTCCCAGATAAAGTATTGTGGGGTGTTTTCTTCTATATATTTTTTCGGCTTTCCCTGCAGCATATGGTCCAGTTTTGATTGAAGGTGAATGTGAGTTTCATGCAAAAGATTCCTTAGGTCACTCCATCTAGGTTAAGAAACGAGTCGTAGTACCTCAAACAGATTTTTTACAAAGCATTTTGTTTCCCAACAGGCATTGATGATGGATATGATATTGAACGTGAGATGTTGGAGGGAATGTATCAGCGTATAAAGGCTCAGGAGTTCAGGCCAGGTCATGATCACGTTACTAAAGTTTTAAAGGTAAAGCATTCATGCATCATAATTTTCTTTATATGGGTTTTGTTAAGGTTTACTGAATATTATAGTAACTTTACACAACTCTGTTGGCTTCTGTTTTCAAGATTTTCATCAATTCTGGGTGTAGATATGCATATTCCTGCAAGGTAATTTGTTTTCAACATCAATCCTAGAGACTTAATTCCTCGGTATAACTGGCAGACACCAGAGAGAAAATCCAGAAGCTGATGACATAGTTAAGCGAGTGTGCTAAATTTAAATGTTTAGCATGAATGTCAACAAATGTAAGGTAATGAGGTGTAGCAGGGGGATGAAACAGGATGGTTGTACAGTAGTTTGAATGGAGAGGACCTGGAGGAAGTGGTGTGCTTTTAGTACTTGGTAATGGGCATATGGAACCTAGGGGCTAAAGTGAGCCAGGGGAGAGGGAACAAAAGTTTGCATGCATTAAGGAGTGTGTCTAAGGATGCATTGGTCCTGACAGTGTTGTATGGATGCGAGTCTTGGGGCCTGAATGCATAAGAAATGAAATGCCTGAGGACACTGGTGTGACAGTGTAAGAGGGAGATGTGGTAGTAACCAAAATGGTATGGGCACATAGAAAGGATGAGGAAAGAAAGATTGATATCTACACATTAGAAGTACAGACCAAGAAGGAGATGGAAGGATGGAGTGAAAGAGGCTTTTGGTTATTGAGGCCTGAACATTGAGGAGGGAGACAGGAATGCGCGAGATAGAATGAATTGAATTGATGTGGTAAATGAGGGGAGAACGATGTATGTTAGGCTCTGGTTTCTGTGCAATATATATGATGGCTAGAAAGTAGATGTCTGCAAATGAGGCAACTTTTTGTTCTGTTCTTAACGTTACTTTGCTAAGGCACTAGAAGCAATTGTGAATGAAAAAAATAACAAATCCATTTTTTTTAATGCAATGAATCCAAAGTTGTGTAATTGAGCACTGCTTGAATAGCAATAATTCTGTTTAAGGGCAAGTACTTGAATATTATGTGTGTCTTCATGTGAGATCTACTCTATGTGTAGGAGTACAGCAATCAACTCGGGATCCCTTAATCCCAAGCACTCAATAGTGAGTTGAACTAGGGCGTATTAAGCTGTAAGGGTAAACCAGTTTGTTAGGCTTGGCTTTGGATGGTAGGCTCTGGTTTCAGCTAGAAAGCGGATGTCTGCAAATGAGGCCATTGTTTATTTGTTCCTGATGTTACCATGCAGAGTTATGAGAAAGAGTTGTGACTGAAAAATCAAATATGTTTTTTTAGTGCATCCAAAGTTGTCTGCATAAGCACTACAGGAGT
>JAUTYZ010725867.1:0-13845 GCA_032273725.1 Panulirus interruptus | reverse complement strand
CTCACACACAGTCTGCAAAGCAAACCCCTGATCCATAAATCCTCTACTACTTCTGAAAACACTGTTCCTCCCCACTTTTTCAATCACTACCCTCCCATACAACTTACCAGGTACACTCAATAAACTTATGCCTTTGTAGTTTGAACACTCACCTTTATCCAACATGCCTTTATACAGTGGCACTATGCTTGCATTCCACCAATCCTCAGGCACCTATCCATGATCCATACATTGAAAATCCTAACTAACCAATCAACAATGCAGTCACCCCCTTTCTAAATAAATTCAACAGCAATACCATCCATTCTTACTACATTTCATCCTATGTAAGGCTTTCACCACCTCTTCGTTCTTCACCAAACCACTCTCCATGACTCTCTCACTTTGCATACTCACAGATTTTGCCACCCCCAACAAGTATAACACTGAAAAAATACATACTGATATAACCCAAGAAGCACTAAACAACCGCCCTCCCAACTCAGCCTTAAACTCCAGCCCACCAGTCTCCAACATTATGTGACTTCCTCTTTTCCATGTAAGGCCATTCAGGTTTTAGAACCATCAGCTTGAAGAGAACTTATGTTTTTAACCCTTTCTCTTTGAAGGAATGTGGAGGGAGAAGGCAGTGAATTCAGGACTCTGTTACTCCTAATCTTATAAGGAATAGTTTTAGAGGGATTTGCCATTCCTTCCATACTCCTCTAAGAAGGAGGAACCTTAGTGCATCTAAGCGCAACTCTGCCAGAAGCAGAAGAACCTTTTCAAGGCCATCAAGCAGCTGAGTCTTCAAGCAGGTTCCCCTGAAAACAGTTCCTTGCCTGTTGGGGTTTGACCCCTGCTCTTCCAAGTTTTTTGAAAGTCTGATAAGTGGATGTATCTGTTGTTAAAAAGATTTCGGGAGTGGCGTTGGAAATCTCATCCTCCTGTCAATAAAAGTTTTAGGGCTGCTCCTGATTTGGCTGTTAGACAAAAAGAATGATTTTGGATATGTCCATCCTAAAACAAAGGTTCAAAATGACATTTTTAAAGAGCGTTTGCCAGGCCTTACAGTTAAACAAGTGGACAGTCAACCTAGACTTAAACAGTGCCTACTAGTACATTTCAGTACACCCCAGAATGAGGAAGTTTAGGTCATTCAGGATTGGTGCACAGATCTGTTAGTTCAAGGTGATGCCATTCTGTTTATGTATAGCCCTACATTTTAGCTAATTTTACCAAACCTACAGTTCTGGCTTACCTTGGCAACTTTTTGGTGATTTTAACTTCAAATAAGCAATGTCCAAAAAGTTGGTTTTGTCATCAATATGGACATGTTCCACGTTACATAGCTGGATGTAGATTAGAACTCTCACTGGCGTTCTCTGTCTTCTCAGGAACAAATCTCAGGACTATGCAAATGTTACAGTAACCTTACAGTTCCAGACCTTGGTGTCTTAGCATCAACTAGAGCAACTTCTGGGAAAGTTCAGTTTCGCTGTCCTGTGCAAGCCAAAAAGGTTATCCCTCTGGGTAAACAAATTCTTTCCTGCTGAAAGCAGATATCTTCCAAGAGCACTTTTCATATCCTTAGTTTGGTAGAACGATGTAGAAAATCACCAAAAACCCATGCCTTGGAGTCCTCCAGACACTTTTGGTGGTTTGGACAGATACACCAATTCTAAGATGGTGCAACATTTCTTCAGGTTGTGTAGGTGCAGGCCCTTGGATGGAAATACAAAAGTCCTTTTATTTCATTAAGTGAGAGTTTTTGGTTCCAAGGTTTTTTCATCTCCCAGAATGTCTCGAGTTCAGAATGTGAATTATACCTCTGATGGACAATACTGTGGGTGTCCACTATATGATGAACAAAGGCTCTTGCAAATCTCTGCCTTTATTAGTTAGTGGAAAAGATTTTCTTGCTGGCTATATCCAAAGGCCCTTCTCACCAAATCTCTTATTTCCAGTGTCAGTGCAGATGCCCTATGGAGATAAGGAGGAAGGAGTCTTTCAACTGGATCCTTTCCTTAGTTGTGGCAGTTTTAGATGTAGGTACAGTTGCAGCAGATGCTCTGTCCAACCGGGTTTATCTTTTTGCCCTAAGTACATCTACTGGGAAAAGCTGTCAAGCTAGTTGGTTTTGTAGGTTTAATTATGAGACAAACAACCTTGGTGCCAAAGACTCCTTTAGAACTGCCATACTCCTCATTTGATAATTCAGGTTCTTTAAGAACACCTCAGCATTTTGTAGGACCCCCACCTTAGTTTCCCAAGTTTCTGAATTGTTCTTGTTGATTTTCTCAAATACTTTTGTCATGTAAAGGTGTGGAGAATGCCTATCAGATGACCTTTTACAAATCTTTCCTCTTAAAGACAGTACCATTTGGTCTGGAATACATTTCAATCCTCTCTTGAAGAATCCAATGTCTCAGGCATGTCTAAAGCCTTATGTTTGGAGTTTTTCTCAAGCCTTTTTCATGACAAGACTAAGTTTAGTAACACTGTTGCTTCTTATAATAGTGCCCTTCAAAATTCCCTTTTTCTGTGTGTTGGTATTAATTTGACAGGCCCTGTTTAGAAGAAAGTTTTATGATTTTTCTTTCAGTTGCTTCTCCGCCACAGTTTAAGTGGGAATTTTCAGTCCTAGGCCTTTTGCAATCATATGGTTTTTAAAAAAGTGAAGAAAAAAAATCTATGATGCAAAGTCCCATGATTTTTATTTATTATTGCTTTCGTACCCTACCTGCCTTGCCTTTTCTCAAAAACCATTCTCTTTACCAACTAAGACTTTTTTTTATTGTTGTCCATGATTTGCAAATTCTGAACTGAGTGGCGGGGAGGATTAGGTTGATGATGTCATTTCTGTGGCAATCTCTGATTGGTCAAAAGGTGGGTTTGAAACAAGCAAGCTGCTGGTAACGTAGTTGAATTGGGAAGGCCTGTTCCTCCTCAGTGGAAAAACTGAGGGTTAGAAGATCCTTACCCTAATCTTTCTGGAGAATATCCTAGAGAATCTCTTATCCTCATAGAACACCACATCGCAGAGAAAAGATTTTTTTAAGTGTTCAAACCCTACTTCTTTTTTTTTTCAGATAACCTGCATAATACTAGTTCCAAATAGCTTTATGTTTGGAGAAGCATTTTTTAGCACATGAACTACGCTATCAGGAATTTGAGTCATTCATGGGGAGATAGCTATCCAGTTTCCAAGCTGCTTTTGCCATTGAAGGGTTATTGTCCATTGCTGACTGAAACTTAATGCATTATGCATTATAAATTAATTTTCCTTAGGATGACTCCTCATACATTATTTCAGGTTAGACTAATGTATCTTTTCGCTTGTTGTGACTGTTCATTGGGTTACTTTCAAGGTGATCACACTTTGAAACAATTGTGAATGTACGATAAATGACATTTTCATCAAGTTTTTTCTCTTGGAGGGAATGGGAACCAGGAGGTTCAGCTCCCAAACTGAGTTACGTTGACCTAGGTGAGACATGGAGGACAAGAGGCCCCTGGTCAGGGGTCAGGTAAGGTTGATAGATATAACTGACTTATCCTAAATTTTCCCTGTACTTCAATTATCCTCCTCCTCCACCTCCTCTCTCTCTCTCTTATTTTAAGAAGAAAAATTGTTGCAGTCATCTTTGTCGTACATATATTTGGTGGAAACTTCAGAAAAATAAATTGTTTTATATGGTCACAAAGGTAATGCAATTGTATGTCTCATTTGTAAACAGCTAATTTTCATTGACTGGTTGTATGGGAATTTTAGGACAATGATACTGGTATCAATATATAGGCAAACTATGATTTTGGGAAGTTCTTGCCCCTACAATTGTGTAATGGGCAAGAAAAGAGCCAGTTTTCTGTTGAATTATGCTCCAGTTTGCTGAGCTCTTTTCCCGGAATGTAACAACACCCACTTAAAAATATGCATTTCACACATTGCAACAGATTTTTTTCATACTTGATCACCGTTTCCCACGTTAGCGAGTTAGGGCCAGGAACAGATGAAGAAAGGCCATATCTGCTCACATCCATTCTCTAGCTGTCATGTAACATACATGGAAACCAGAGCTCACTATCCACATCCAGGCCCCACAGACCTTTCCATGGTTTACCCCGGATGCTTCACATGCCCTGGTTCAGTTAACTGACAGCACATCGACCCAAGTATACCACATCGTTCCAATTCACTTTATCCCGCGCATGCCTTTCTGTGATTACAACAGATTTTGGAGGAATTTTGATAATTGCAACAACTTTTCTTCTGTAAGGCAAGTAGTTCTCACTCCACAAAAGAAGTGGCACAAGCGAAGTAAATAAACACTTAAATAGCCAGTACTGTACCATCTAAAGATAGCCCTAGGTTGTAGACTGCAGTGTAAGTTTTAAGCTTCCCAAGTCTCATTTTGAGACAACAATTATGTCTAGGTTTCCTTTGATACATTTTTGATAAGGACATTCTGAAGTCATTTACACTTATTGCTCTTACTTTTGAAAATTACCAATATTTACATGGAACGTTTTTTTGTTCTGGTATAACTTGTAACGAAGTCACATGATTATTAATGTCTTTAGAATTATTTCTCATGAAAATGCATCATTAGTTATAATTTCCATTACCATTTCGTAAGCCTCTTAAAACACAGTGTAATTTTACACTAAGTTTTGAAAGGCATCAGCTCTTGATTCAGTTCAGTTTAAGTAGAATAATGTTCAGTTATTATGTTGTACTTTTCAGGAGCTGTGGTTGGTATGTTGCTTCTTAATGTCCCTTTTAGTTATGCTCTGAGGGTTATTTTTTCCTAGAAGTTATTTCTGATTCTAGTTGAGGGTTTTCACCACACAACCATATTAACCATTTTGCTTTGATTCTTGTTATATTCATTGATAAAATACTTCCTTATTGCCATCGTAAAATGATCAGGTATTTGATCTATCTTTTCCTCAGTTTTTGCCACCTATATGCATGCCTAAAGAATAAACATTCTTTATAGAAAGAAAACTTGATTCAGCAGTTCTGATTTTTTCTAGTTATGAGGAGGGTAACTTCAAGAGAGCCAACCTCCTAAATTCCTAGCCCCGTCAAGTGGGCTATGGTGGGTGGTTCTCAGAGTGAGACTGCTCCACATTGTTGACACCAATACTGTTTGAAAGTGTGACAGTTAAGAGAGCTGATAATGGTGCTTTTTAAACCAGTGTATAGGCAGCTCTAGATTTTCTTTTATTTGGAAGGAGATGAGGCTAAACAGATCTCTCCCTCTCTCCCAGTGGAACCTGCTGGCATACTCGGAAGTGACCATCCTTAAAGTCAGAGAAGAGGGTTTCTTGACTAAGATCAGGTCTTCTTAGCTTGGAGGGCCATAACTGTATATTGTTAATTTAAGTTATTCAAGTAGATGCAATTTATTTTGTTGCTAATAAACCAAGGAACACAAGGTGCAGAGAAAAGTACTTATACTGTAAAACTGCAGAACTTGGGCTGACTTTTTATCTCAATACAAATAAATTGATATCTGCCTCCAGCCCTGAATTAGCATACTTCTCTTTCACTTGAAAGGATGCTTCTCTTCTAATGTGATTTTTTTTTTCCTAAACAGATTTTTAAGATGATCCCAAGAGGAATAAAGAAGGTTAAACCTATTTGTCTTTTCTTAAAAAAAAAAAATTCATGAAATATGTAGATCACTAATTGTTTTTGGCTGTAAAGACCCTACTTCATTAAACTCACTCATTTACCTACTATAACACGCACAGACATTCTTTATTTGTCAGAATGATAGCATATTATCTCGTATGTAAAAGTTTCATAATACTGTAGTTATTTATATACCCTTTGCTTGCTTGTAATTTCAGATAACCATAATTTTGCATGTTGTAGATCTGCATCAGTGAATGTATAATACACATACCACTCTTTTATCCCTCTTGGGTTTCATCTAAACTCTTCTGATAAATTGTCCAGTCCAGATTTGTATTAATGCAGATTTTTATACAGTATAAGCTTCAGATTATGAAAAATCTCAGGCAGATGCAAAAATTCAAGTTAGATATACTTCACTAAACTTTTAAAGGTTTAAAACTTAATATACCATGAATATTGAAGGTGAATGTGCTCATAATGTACTTTTATTGAACCTCAAATTGTATGAAATCACATGAAAGTTCTTCCTTGATATATTATTACTTGTGACATTTGCTCAGAAGCAATAAAGGCCATAGTGTTACAGAATAAAATCAAATATTTAATTTTTTTTTTTATTATACATCCTGTAATCCTTTATCAAAACTTTGACTGTAAGATATCTTTTTATATTTTCCTGCTAGCCTTATGTGATATAACCATCAATAGAAATACTTGGTGGGAGCAATGTAGATAAATGTATTAAGAAGTGGGATTGCATAAATTTAATTTATAATATTGGTTATAAGAGTAGTTATGTAATATCATATGTTCCCAATAAATTTGTTAATGTTTACTGCTCATCTTTCAGTTACTTTGCAAGAGTAATGAGCCCTGCAAATAAAATGTATGTACCCCTTTCTTTCCTCATGTTTATTTCTTGATGGCTAAGTGAAGTTTGTTAAGCTGCTGATGTGTAAATTGTTAGTTAGATTTTCAGGAAACTTGTGGATGTATTGAATTTCTACTCCTTTCTTCATTTGTAACCCAATCACCATGTTAAATGGTTCAGGAAAATATTGATAGAAAAATGTTGTCACTTTAATTATCCATCTAATTATCAGTATTAACATAAACCCATCTACTGATAATGTTGAAGACGTCATGAAGGGTGCTACTGTCATTTTGCATATGTATAAGGAGCTGGTTGCAGTTGCACAATGTATACTTAACATTTATTCATGTGAAATGTGGGTTGAATAATAGGTTGGCCATTTCCAAATAATTTCAATATATTTTTTCTGCTTCAGGCTTTTGAGAAAATGAAACTGCCTCAAGCCTTACTGAATGAAAAGCACATGAGTAGACAAAACATTTCCCAGAGTAATCATTAATCCATTAAGTAGAGTACCTGTATATATACTTTTACTGAGAGAGCCTGTACTTCTATCTTTTCTATTTTCTTGCCCAAGTCCAAATAAGTCAGTGGTTTCTAGATACTGTGTCACCCTCAACACTAATTAGCCAACAAAACAATCCTCTGACCTCATAATTACCTGTAGATCACCATGGAAGGAAAATGTCATCTACATGCTCCCAAGTGGTCCCACCCTGCTATTGCACAGTAGAGACAGACAGACAAGGGTTTTTTTTGTCTCTTGTAATGATGGCAGTCAACTGTCTGAATTGGACATATCAGGAAATGATGAAGAGAGTGATTTTGAGTTTGATATAAGTAGAAGACTCAAAGTATCCAAGCAGAGCAGAGGGGATGTGAGAGGAAGGATAACACACTGGATACTGGGGTTGATGAGTACACCCTGGGTTTAAATGGGAGCATGATGGACGTGTCTCATTACCCTTATACCACTGATTTGACTGGCTCCAAACATATCCCATGTATTTTTGGTGAGCATTGGTCTTCTCTTTTTTCACAAAGTTAATGCTAATAAATAGGTTTGCTGATTAGGTTCTTCAATTATGGAATTTTAGCAAAAAAATGCCCAAATAGAGCAAAAGGCTGCACACTAGGAGGTTATGATTAGGGCACTTTTTCCATATTAACCTCTCCCCTTTAGGTGGTCCTGTGGCTGATATTACTAACACAGACATAACCATCTTAAATACGAACAGAAAATCAGTGAATGTTATACTGAATATATATTGCATGTATAATAATGTTACACTGCAATTAGAAAAGTAAAATTTGAAGAGACCCCTTAATATAAGTAGTAAAATTGATTAGTAAATTGTGGACATCTGCAATTGTTGCCATGCTGATGTAATTTTGAATGCCAACAAAGTGTCATCTTCATACAGTAACCGATTCAACCTATATGTTTATGACCCATAAAAAAATAGACCTTTTCAGCATTATTGTATGATCTTGTGCACCCATTCCTGTGTAGTACTGACCATTGATTTATGCTTATTAGTAATGTCCTGAGAGATGCCACTATTATTATTTTTTTTTTTCAAAGTAGACTATATGTGTCTAAGGTGTGCTATAAAAGATGTATAATATAGCTAACAATCTCTCTGTTATTAAAGTTATTCCAGCATGCATACTTCAAAAGGAACAAATGAATAAAATATAAAATAGCTCTTTATTGTAAAATTCATAAAATCAATGAACTCTCAAGTAACAAACATCAAGGAAAATCAATCTTCCTGTCTACTGATTTCTGAATAAAAGATGTTATGACAACTTATATTTACAAATGTGCAACTCCATTCTATAAAGGGTTTGTACAAGTGGACCCTATGCAGTAACCACATAACAAGCAGCCACGTAATAAAACATCATTTCTGTTTTCAAATAAGCTACTGATATTTACTGAAGAAAAAAAAAAAATAACCATTTTAAGTCTTCAAAGCCAATGCATTACAAGTCAAATTATTCTCGCAACATAATGAAACACAAACAGATGTTCCTTATTTCCATGATCCATATCATATTCACATGACTGAAAGACTGAAGAAAAAAAGAGCAATGATGTGTTGCCGGCCAAGTGAATAATAAAAAATTCTAAAATGTCATTTTAAGCAGAGAGATGGGGAAAAAGCCTGGAAAATGTATAGTGACATTAAAGGAAAAAATTTGGCCTCCTAAGTTCCACTGGACATTCCCATTAATACTTTAAGATCAATGAACACAATAAACATAAGTAACTAACAACACTCCTAACCTTACCAAATACACAAGTTTAGGTAATGATTGTGAAATGCAGCACATTTATTAAATTTCAAGATATCAGTGTAAACTTACTACACAAAGTACCTTTATATTGTATTACAAGTGATGTTATTTAACTTTTTAATGAACAAATGGATACCACCTTTGTAATTTACCTCAGAGCTGTGATTCTCCACTGCCTTCAGCACCAGAACTTTCTATACTAATAGCATCAAACACTTGTGCACTTCAGGGTCACTGCCTACATCACTAATGTCGATGGAGTTTATCTCTGATACCCTTGCCCTTAGTAATCTAGCCCAGGAAAAAAAAAAAAAAATCCAGATAAAAAACCCATGTAGCAACATTAAGAAAGTAACTAAGAGTGTAGAATGATAGTAAGGGAATTAATCATATTAATTCAAGGATCATTAAAAGTTAAGCTTGCATAATAAATTTTACAGCTGAACATCTGAAATCCAACAACCTTGGGCTAAGCTACAATCAGATTCCAGAGTTTTCTGATTCTGGTTGTCTAACATGCCAAGGGAACTTGATAGGAGATTGAATCAATGAAAAATTTATCCTGTGGAGTTTACCGAATATATAACAAATTTTAAACATTACAACTACAACTGTATGCAGCACTTAACTAAAATTCTTCTTCGTTCCTGATAAATTTCAACTTAAGCACCAAGAGGTGGAATCGGCAAGAGTCACAGACGAAGATGAGTAAACATGAGTGTCATCTTGGTGTGAAGAGGTTGATGCCTCAGGATAGGCAAGTACTTAAATTATACAATGTACTTAAGGTAGCAATGGGTGATAGGTAGTAATTGGTAGGCAGCTACTGACCAGGGAGGTATATTACCAGTACTACCCACCTGCATTGCGGGAGGATTAGTGACCGCTGCGAAGTGAGCCAGCACCTCTGTGGTTGTCAAGTTGCACTCCCTGACCCAGGTAACAGCCTTTTCTTTCTACCTCACCCACTCGTTGACTGCTGGCATGGCATACAGCCTCTCCTTTGTCATACATAACACTTGACAACCTTTACCTCACAACTCACTTTCCTGTTGTAAGTGCTATGTGCTAGTCCTGCCTTTTTGGCAAAGTGGTAAGAGTGGATAGAAGTAGTAGGTAGGAACTTTAGGCAGGAGCATTATGTAGAAGCAATAGGTAGGAACATTAAGTGGTAGCATTAGGTAGAAGCAGCAGGTTGGAATATTAGGTAGAAGTTGTCAGTAGAAAAAATAGGTATGAGCCTATGGAAACACTGCGATAGAGTTGCCCTATGCCCGTGGCCTGTTAAGGATGCGGCACTAAAGGCTAAGAAGCAGCATTGTAGTTTCACCAGTTATGGAGACTTTTGCTGTGGCCACTCCCTTGAGGGAGTTCTGGGAGGGAACGGGCATCAGAGATATAGGGGTATATAAGTAGCAATGGGTGATTACACAATACCTGTACTGGGGTTTTACTGAGTACCAGTACCCTTGCAAGTGCTGGATTTGAAATGTTCATCTGTATGGGATTATGTCTAATTCTTGCTGTACAATGGAAAGTGTGGCTGAGTAACATCAGCTATAACCTGAGAAACTGGATACTGCTATATCTATGACCTGTAAAACATTTGGCTAGTGGATTGGTTGACTGTTTTCAATTTTTTTTACATGCATGACCAGGAGGGAGTGCTAGGGCTCACTCAACTCAGATCAAGCCCACCTACTAGGTTCTATGAATGTGTGTGCAGTGAAGTTCTGGGATACTGGAGGTAGTTATGGTACAATAAGATAGCAGAAGAATGGGATCAATGATATCCAGGTAGTGGACAACTGGGTATAGTATAGAGTAGGGTATTTATGAAGTTTATCCTGCTTGCTACATTCAAAGTTCCTGAGTAGAGTATTGCAATGATGAAAAAAAATCAATTTTTTGCACTTTTTTACCCAGTTTTATATTCTTTTTTTCTTAGCAACCAGAAATTATGACATATGCAAAAATATGTGTCATTTTTTATTGTGAGACTTTCCTCTATCTAACTAGATTATCTATCATGATTTTTTCAGGGTCTTCCGTAGTAAGATTAATATAACCTCTTTTTTTTCTCTGGTGCTTGTAAAAAAAGAAATATTTTGTAAACCCCATTTGAAAATAATTAATTGTTTATGCAAAAATGTGTATTAGAAATTAAACAAACTATTTATAAGATGTATACAAAACGATTTCCTTCTACTCAAAAAAAAAAGGTGGGTTAGGAAAAATATATAATTACACACTTTGCATGTGCTGTCACATTGTGAATCCTTGCCTAACCTTAATTTGTCATTAATGACCACCCACACACTCACTATTTCCTTTCTGTATATAATTTAAACATCACTCAATGTATCATTTTATTTATGTATGTAAAGTGCCATTATATAAAGGCAAGGGAGATAAAGGTGAACGTTCAAACTACAGATATATAAGTTTGTTGAGTGTACCTGGTAGATTGTATGGGAGGGTATTGATTGAGAGGGTGAAGGCATGTACAGAGCATCAGATTGGGGAGGAGCAGTGTGATTTCAGAAGTGGTAGAGGATGTGTGGATCAGGTGTTTACTTTGAAGAATGTGTGTGAGAAATATTTAGACAAACAGATGGATTTGTATGTGGCATTTATGGACCTGGAGAAGGCATATGATGGGGTTGATAGAGATGCCTTGTGGAAGGTCTTAAGAATATACTGTGCGGGAGGAAAGCTGCTAGAAACAGTGAGAAGTTTTTATTATGGGTGTTAGACATGTGTACGAAAAGGAAGAGGGGAGAGTGAATTGTTCCAATCGAAGGTTGGTCTGCGCAGGGGTGTGTGATGTCACCATGGTTGCTCAATTTGTTTATGGATGGGATGGTGAGGGAGGTAAATGCGAGAGTCTTAGAGAGAGGGGCGAGTTTGCAGTCTGTGAAGGATGGGAGAGCCAGGGAAGATAGTCAGTTGTCGTTTGCTGTTGATACAGCACTGGTGGCAAATTCGACCGTGAAACAGAAGTTGGTGACTGTGTTTGGAAGGGTATGTGAAAGGAAGAAGCTGAAAGTAAATGTGAATAAAGCAAGGTTATTAGGTTCAGCAGGGTTGAGGGACAGGTTAGGACAGGTGTGAGTTTGAATGGAGAAAAATTGGAGGAAGTGAAGTGTTTTAGATACCTACGAGTGGACATGGCAGCGAGGGTGGAGGAGGGGGTGAAGGTTCTGGGAGCAATGAAAAATATGTGGAAAGAGAGAACGTTTTCTAGAAGGACAAAAATGGGTATGTTTAAAGGTATAGTAGTCACAGCAATATCATATGGATGCAAGGCATGGGCTGTAGATAAGCCTGTACGAAGGACGGTGTATGTGTTAGAAATGTGTGCTGATACGCTTTGGACGCATGGAGAGATTGAGTGAGAAAAGGTTGACAGAGAGGATATATGTGTCAGAAGTGAATGGAACAAGGAGAAGCGGGAGACCAAACTGGAGATGAAAAGTTGGAGTGAAAAAGATTTTGAGCGATCGGGGCCTGAACATGGAGGAGGGTGAAAGGCGTGCACGGGATAGAGTAAATTGGAACGATGTGGTATACTGGGGTTAGAAAGATCTGGATTACAAAGATCAAAAAAGTATAAAGAATATATAACAAAGAGTCAGTGTAAACAAACGGAGAGGAAGATAAATTGATTGATAAGGATGCGATTGATAAAGATCTGATTGAAATAAAAACAAATGTGATGGAAGGTACTTTTGGTGCATCAGATTGGTGGTGCATGACAGAGGTGGTGCCTCAGTGTGGTGGTGCATGACAGGGACGGTGCTCGGGTATGGCGATGCATGACAGGGGAGGTGCTCCAGTGTGGTGGTGTTAGTGTGATGATACATTAGTGTGATGAGCAATTATTTCGGTGGTGCATCAGTGTAATATGTGTCCTTGTGCCTCTTCATCAGTGGCGGGACCTCATTGCCCTTTAAACTGTACTAGCAGAAAAATATAATTAATTAAATTACCTTAAGATATAACATTATTCTTTCAGTCTATTAAAAGGCTCCGGCATTATCGTGATTAAACCGTTTTGTTTATCTATCTGTGGAGGCCATGGCTGTGCCGTTATCTTGTCCCGGGAGGGCAGGAGACACGGGTCGCGCCCCTTACTGCTCGTCTCGCAATCTGAGTAATGGCCTGCAAGACACGCCTCATCTGGTCCGTGATGCAGCTCCTGCCTTCTGTCAGTCTCTGCCAGTGAATGCCTGACAACCTTCTGTCAGTCACTGTTCGTGAATACCTTACATCCTAAGATCTACACGCAGGTATTTCCTTGAGTCATCTAGGGGGTGAGATCTGTACAAATACTTTCTTTCTTCAGCTGATCCAGGGATCAACACCTACATATCCGTGTTCCCATGGCCCAGGTGGAGACTAACTCCTCTGGATCACCAGGGAAAAGACGACCACATAGGTCTTCCGCTCCTCTAGTCAGAGTGGAGAATAACTCCTGTACAATTTCTTGTTCCTTCAGGCAAAATAATTGTTGATACCTCCACGGACGTTCGTGGGTCAAGTCAAATTATCGTTTAGCAACTGTACAGTCTCGTCTTCCCTGACTCATATAGTGTAAGGTTTGCAGATAAACATGTTGATGCATCTGGACGAAAACAGCTGCAAAGGCAAGTGTTCTCTCCCATCTGGGGAATATTATCTGCACAGATACGGATGTCCTGGATGAATGGGAACTTGTAACAGCAAAACACCCACCGCCAGATCCCATCTGCAAAACTAATACTGTAAAAACACAGGTTCCTCGGCCCGTCTAGAGACACGTCTTTCCTTAAGACAACAGAGAACATACACAGTTGTGATACCTTGGCTCACATAGACAACTCTTTCCTGGATCGCTTGAGGACTAGCACTGTAATCACAAGCGTTTCTCCATCCATCATGGGGTTAGCACGAAGAAAGACAAGTGTCACGTCTGACTGTGCATCGTGGAGGAGGAGAGACGTATCAAAATGTAAACGTGAACAGGACGGACGGATGCAATACATGTCAGGGCTGG
>JAUTYZ010725756.1:0-13846 GCA_032273725.1 Panulirus interruptus | reverse complement strand
TTCGTTTATATAGTTTTACGTAGTACGTGTTTCATATATTCATTAGATGATCATTTTCTTAATCAACCTAGACACTCATCTACCGCAAGCTTTTATTACCTGGAGGTGTTATGTGTGTGACGGTGTGAAGGACTAGTAACACTAGGACAGAGGGAGAGGCGTCAACACTTATAATGTGTAGGACTAGTAACACTAGGACAGAGGGAGGGGTGTCAGCACTTATAATGTGAAGGACTAGTAACACTAGGACAGAGGGAGAGGTGTCAACACTTACGTGTAGCACTTGGAGTAGAGGTAGTAGTTTAGGGCGGTGCCTCCAGCCCCGTACTGCAGGAGGGTCAGGACCAGCCGGGGAGCTTCAGCCAGGGCGGCCACCACCACAGGTGAGGAGCCACAGGACCACAGGGGTGCACTTACCACCTCCCTCACTCTGCCACACACAACAGACGACCGCATTAGTACCTGGTCCCACACAGTTACCACCTCCCTCACTCTTCCACACACAGAGCAGACGACCATATCGGTACCTGGCCCCATACACTCTCCACACACCCCGCCAAATACAATGCTTATCTTTTGCTGCATGGAAAATGGCATATGGGACGGAGGGAGAACTGTACTATTGGTCTAGCTATTATTTAATGTTCCAGTTAAGGTCTGGATTCAGTGAAGACTGCTGACCTTGACTGGAACCTTCCATGCTAAAAATAGAATATATGCATCAAAGTTTCTGGTAAGGAAGGATGGACAAGAAGCACTAGGTTAGCAACTAGGAGCAGAGGAAAAAGATCCGGTGCCGGTGTAAGGGATTTGGAGTCGAGGATCAAAGATCAGGGGAGGGATAAGGAGGAGGAACTGACATTATCTGGCTAGAGGGTATTGGTGGCTGTGGCTAGGGAGGCATGGATTAGGCAGGTTTCCAATAGTCAGGCTTGGGTGAGCGGCTATGGCCAGGCAGAGCATAGTTTCTCATGCTGGGAAACTATGAATATTTGTTTTTTCAACGAGTCAGGAAGATTTAATTGAGAAGACATTTTAAACAAAAATAACTTTTATGTTAATCATAATTCACTTTACAAATCCTGGTTTCCAATTTGTATCATGTAACATGGGAAGATGCAGGTGCTATAATGCTTTATTTTTCAGACAAGAGAAAATATGATCATCTTGTTACTGATCTGCTGGGTGATGCAACTACAGCAAAGAAGGGATCAAGGAACAACGCCTCAAGACCCGATGAGAAAGACGACGTAATTCTAAACTTCGTAATTTCCGGAACTTCAAAATATGGGTAATGTTCACTGGTGACCAGCAGATGGATGAGGCAATATGAGAGATAGCTGGGAGAGGTCGGCAATAAGTGATGGAGGAGAGGTCGGGATTAGCTGATGGAAAGGATGGCTGGAATAACTGATGGAGGAGAAGTCGGAAATGGTCGTGATTGGCTGATGGAGGAGAGGTCGGAACTGGCTGATGGAGGAGAAGTCGGTATTGGCTGATGGAGGAGAGGTCGGAACTGGCTGATGGAGGAGAAGTCGGAACTGGCTGATGGAGGAGAGGTCGGAAACGGCTGATGAAGAAGACGTCGGAACTGGTCGGGACTGGTTGATGTAGGAGAGGTCAGAGCTGGCTGTTGGAGGAGAGATCGGGATTAGCTGACTGAGGAGAGGTTGGGACTGGCTGATGATGGAAGAGATTTCGGGGCTGGCTGATGGAGGAGAGGTCGGGATTAGCTGACTGAGGAGAGGTTGGGACTGGCATCTGGAAAAGAGGTCGGGACTAGCTAATGGAGTAGAGGTCGAAACTTACTGTTGGAGGAAACTTGCTGATGGAGATGTCGGGAGTGGCCGATTGAGAAGAGATCGGGACTGGCTGTTGGAGGAGAGATCGGGACTTGCTGATGGAGGAAGGGTCAGGACTGGCTGTTAGAGGAGAAGTCGACACTGGCTGTCGGAGGAGAGGTCGGGACTAGGTGATAAAGGAGAGGTCGGCATTAGCTGATTGAGGAGATATCCTGACTGGCTGATAGAGGAGAGGTCGGGACTGGCTGATGGAGTAGAGGTCGAAAGTGGCTGTTGGATGAGAGATCGGGGTATGTTGATGAGGAAGAGTTAGGAGTGGTATATTGAGGGGAGGTCGGGACCGCTAGTTGGAGGAGAGATCAGGACTACATGATGGAGGAGAGGTTGGGACAAGTCAAAACTGGTTATCGGAGGAGAGTTAGGTACTGGCTGATGGAGGAAAAGTCGGGACCGGCTGATGGAGGAGAGATCGGGACTGGCTGCTGGAGGAGAGGTCGGGATTGGCTGATGGAGGAGAGGTCGGCATTTGCCGTTGAGATAGAGGTCATCACTGGCTGGTGGAGAAGCCATTGCCTTCAACTACAAAACTATCCCTACAATCACCTGCCACTTCAGAGGCATCCCAACTATCACTTACCACTACAGAAATTCCAAACATCACCTGCCACTGCAGAAACATCCCAACCATCACCTGCCACCACAGAAACATACCAACCATCACCTGCCACTACCAAAGCAACTTAACCATCACCTACCACCACAAAAACATCCAAACCATCATCTGCCACCACAAAAGCATTCCAACCATCATCTACCACCACAAAAGCATCCCAATAATCACCTGCCACTACAGAAACAATTCAACCATTACCTGCCACTATAGAAACATCCCAACCATAACCCGCCACTACAGAAGGATCCCAACCATCATCTACCACTGCAGAAGCAACCTAACCTTCAGCTATTACTGCAAAATCATCCCATTTAGGAGTTGTGAGTTCATTGCAGATTGGCTGTATATGCACATTTGCTTCTCATGGTTTCACAATACTGCCAGTGATTTTTAATCAAGTGTATCTTGACTGGATACTTCCTGATATTCAGCATGGTCAAGTCCAAGGATGTGCTGGTTATGGATGAGTCATTTTCAGATCTCCAGAATTTGTTACAATTTGTATCTTGAATATTTGATTTAAAGTGCTTTTCCTTAACTGGGATATTTAGTCCTTAAATGATGTAGCTTTGATAGAAATTACACATGACATTGTCTTTTCATTGTTAACTTTACTGTACTGTGGGGATGTCACATGAGTTTAGTAGGGAATCCTTTCCTGTTTGTTTTTTATAAATTTTGGTTGTATTTTATATGTGCTGGGGATTAATGTTACCTGACTATAAGTAGAGTTTAATGTTCTTTACATGTTTATGTATTCACTTAACCCAAATTTCTGAAATCTTATACTGCAAAAGTAAGATTTTTAGAGTACCATAGTAATGTGGTTTTCTCTTTTTGGTAAGTGAAAGGTAATATTTATGTCACAGGAACTCTTCAGATAGATATTTGAAGTGCAGTTACTCATAATTCAAGGATTTTCTTTTCCCTTTTGATTGCCCTCTTTGTCATCACATAGTACTAACTATTTTGTTGGCATTTAGCTAAATTGATGCTTTAGATTTTGACTTAGATCATTATATATATGGGTGTTAGTGACTCAGTACTTTCCTTTTACAGGATACTTCTTATGTGTGTGGAGAGTGCTTCCAACTGTTCACTTCTATGGAGTATTTTAATTATCACCAGTGTACTTCAGTAAAGAACAGTGCCATAAATGAGCATCAAGAAATCAGCTACATTCATGATTCTCTGACTTCTCTAGATGAAAGAGGTGGGATATTTAACATCCATGTTTCGTTGCAGGCAAAACCCAACACTTGAAATGTTCATGAGACCACTTGTGTGTGGAATATTGTTTCAGAGATTTTTTCTGGTAGTTGTTCAACATTTGGTGTTAAGTACTATGCAGTTTTCATAAATGTAGAACCAAAGTTCTAGTTAAATGTGATTTTCATTCTTTGCATTATTTAAATTGAAATGTAGACCTTTTTATTTCCTCAATTTTTATGTTTGAAATAGGAAGTGATAAGGAATTAGGAGTAGAGAAAATATGAAATAACACCCATGAACAAGGTAAGTGAGAATCCATAACTATTCTCAACATTTTTCTGAAGTAAACTTTTAGCTAAAGAGCGCCTAGTCAGGCTGAGAGATTCAGTGGGAAGCTTTAATGAAGATGATGGAAAAATGTGTTTGGAACCGAATGAGTTTAAAAGATCAACGAAGTGGACAGTGGACAGTTCTTTGAGAGATGTAGAGATAGAGCAACCAGAGGACATACATGAAATTAAGTAAGAAATTGTAATAATGTAAAAAATACTTTGATATAGTATAAAAGTGGTTGGTGAATGGAACAGACTGAGTGAGGACATGGTTAATGTAAACAACATACATAAGTTTAAGAGGTTGTATGACAGTAGAAAGTGTTCAAGAGATGGGGCTTCATGAGAGTAAAACTCTCACCCCGGTATAGTATAAATAGATGATTACAGTATAACCCCAACATTAATGATGTGGGCTAGGGAATTAGAACTGCAAAGTATTGAAATTGATAAAAGAGACATTAGTAGCTTGTTAAAGGATCTTAATCCATATAAGGAGCATGAACATGATGAAATCTCTCTCTCCATACCTAAGCAATGTACAGAAACACTTGACAGTCTGCTGAAAATGTTAAAATGATAATTAGAAGAAAGTACCTGAGATCATGTGTTGTGCCTGTTTTTAAGAAAAGACACAAACATATAATACATTTGATATAATATATCACTGTAGCACTCTTGTGAAAGATAATATATTTCTGCATGTGCTATTCCAGATTCATTAATGCACCATACAGTGGCATCACTTGCTAGAGTTCAGAATACAATTGCCTCCAATGCAAACTGAGAGTACAAAGACAAAGTAGTGGCATGGCTTACGGCAGTGTGAGAAACATAGCAGTAACATTTGGAAGCTTATGCACCATTTTGACAGTTACTAATATATGCATGGGCATTTGAGTTTTCAAGGTTTTCACACTGCAGGTGTTTGGATTGGAGGCCTTCCTGTATTTACTGGTATTTATTTTGCTGCTTGTTTTTCGAATTATGATGTGTAAATTAAAAGAAAAATCTCTGTTTCAGATTATGGAGGAGCAGAGAGTGAGGCTGCCATGGAGGAGGCTGTAGCTAGCATTCTTGGGGAAAAGATGAAGCAATTGGATCCTCAGAGAAATCCTTGTCCATTGGCAGCATATGATGAACCCGTAGTAGAAGTGAGCCCTGATCAACATACAGACTCCAGTATTAAAGATGTGCATGTTGCAGAAAATGTGATGGAGGAGCAATCATATCAGACTGAGGACCATATGAATACCTTTGTGAAATTTGAGGGTGATAAAGTGACTGCCAGTCCATGTCACTATGCAGAGCAGTCCATTGAACACATGAGTATTGTTGATCACAGTGCAGAACCAGTGGTGGAGCACCTTGTGGAAGATATAGAACCAACAGTAGGAAATGCTGAGGAAATGCAGATAGGTCCTGGCATGATAGTGGAGAGCGTGGAAATACCCTCATCTAATGTTTACATCTATGACAACCCTGTGTATCTTAATCGCCTAATGAAGGATAACACATGTGGTAAACGAGTTAGACATGATGCTCCTTACATACACCGATTAGGTTAGTTGCTCATTGTTGTTCACTATTGGAAGAATCAGATTAGAAAAGGGATAGTTTTATGGGAAAATCAGCATAAAATATTTTATTTCAGGTATTTGTAACATACTGGTAGAATTATAGTCAACAGTGAGAATGGCATGTTTGAATGTTTACTATACTGCTACTGTTGATGAATACCATTACAATTGAAGCCCTTAAAACATTCCATCAATAACAGATGTGAATTATGGACAGCTGAGTATATAAGAGTTAAGCAGTGTGGTGAATAACCATATCAAAGAGATACTCATAAAGAATTGTCCTTTTGAAGCTTCATTGTGACATATTTCTTAACCAAAATAATTATATGCTTAGCCATTTTTAAGTAGGGTTTTCGGGTTAGGTTTCCTCTCTTAATGAAAGAAAAAACCTTTCAGTCCAAAAATCTCTAATTCCCTGAAGTTTTGATGTATGTTTTTTACTTATTGTAACTAGGTAAAACTGTTGAAAAATGAAGATGGTTCTTGAGATGGATGGTTGTAGATGCAGGAGCTCCAACCATAAGTTGTTAATATCTTGCTGGAAGATGATAAACTGCAGACATTACCAGGTGATGGTCATAATGAAGACATGAAGTTGCAGTCATATTGGAATGAAAGTTACATGAAACAATGAAAAGAAAAAATGATGCAAGGGAATCAGCTTATGACCAACATGACATGCAATGAGTGAACAAAGTCATTAGTTCAGTTGAAAAATGGATTCAGGATCTGGTGGAGAGGCAATATGTCCCCAATTTGATACTGAATTGAATGAAAGAAATATCAGCTGTATCATGTGGGAAATGTGTAACGAATATCCTTGTTTTATTGATTTGAATGAAAGAAATATCAGTTGTGTCATGTGGGAAAGGTGTGAAGAATTGCCTTGTATTAATTGAGCAACTGCTCTCTCAAATGCTCATAGGGCTCTGCTTAGGGTATTGTTTTTTCATCTCTTAAAACCCAAATTCTTTCAGGACCTTGGGATGACAAATCAAGCCAGATTCTTATTCAGCTTTTGAGAGAATACCCTGAGGCATATTTTATTTTGGGCAAAAATTGTAAGAGAACAGAAGCATGGGAGCTGATACGTTACAAACTTGTTGAGGCTGGCTACCAATTTACAGTGTTACAGGTAAGACTTGGAAAATTTGATAATTGTCTATAGATTTTGTAGTGATTACATGTCAGCTTTTATCTCTGTGGTTGCATCTAAGATTATTGTACAGAGTAAGATGAAAATATAAGCTTAACAGTCATCTTTAGCAGTCTTTCAAGGCATTCAAACTTATTATCCTACCTTACTTTCCTGCCCCCATATCCCCTTCTATGGTACTTCTGTAGTGCTCAGGGTGTTGTGTGTGTGTGCCTATCTGGGTAAGTGCTGGACAGCTGAGTGGATATTTAGCATTTTCAGTGTGGAAGTTGCATCCTAGTTATGAGGAGTCTTTTGATGTAACTGATTCTCTCTCCACATAGGTCAGACAACCAGTGTTAATTGGCCCCCATTATCTTTGTAATTTAGATCCATCATCTTCTCACAACACCAGCAAATAATACAGTAATATTGTATATAATGGACAGGCAATTAAGTCTTATACTACTAGTATGTGAAGAAATGTATGTAATATTTGACTGATAGATAATGTTGTACACTCTAACAGATCCGCATGCGATGGCGCGAATTATGCAAGAGGTACCGGAATGTTGTCAACCACAATGAACTTCATGAGAACAAAAGAACCTGCCAATATTTTGATGAACTAAATGACTTGTTTGGTATGTATAGAAATTTTAAGGCAGGGATAGAGACATTAGGTAGTAAAACTGCTGATTTGCAGGATAGTACTTTAACTGATGGCTCACTTTTTGGAGGCATCTTATCACCATGAGAATTGATTTGTAATATATGGGCAAAAGATGTAACTGAAAGTGTCCTAAATCTGATGGTATATTACATAAGACCATTAAGAAACTGGAAAACCTTGATATCCTTGTGTGAAATACCTCTTCACCATAGAACATGGTATTTTGTCATGAGCCTGATGCGGCTAATGCCTCCCAGTCCAAATGCCAGCCATACAATGGGATTGTGATCATATGGTCACACTAGGCCACTTGCCACACTACCCCTCCTTTTAGGTACCAGTGTTGGCTCAGTCAGTGTTTACAGTGCTTAAGGGAACTTTTAGACATACTTTTCTTATTATTGATCAGTGATAAATCACTTCTACATTGGAATATGATTCTGTGCCAGCTATCTCAGGATTTGGTTCACCATGTGGTGCAACCAAATGGCCTAGGAATGTGGAAGAGTGGAGAAAAATGAAGGCCAAAAAGTTATGGACATGTCCACAAACACACAAAAATGTGGGGAGGCAAGAAAATGAACTTATAACATTAAGCATTTTACAGTGACTATACATGGTGTTATAGTTTCCATTTGTAAAAATGCTTTCCTTAGTATCCATGGCTGAAGCAGAAGTTGTGTGAATACTGCTTGTTTTAGGAAAAGGTCTTCTAATAGTTCTCCTTTTCCTGATAGCAGAGGTAAGGCAGGTAATAACCAAAAGCGAAATCTTTAGTCCTAAAATCAGTGAAATTTCTAGTGCTAAAACTGTGAATTCTTAGTGTTTAAGTGTAAATTTTCAAATCATTAAGTGTTTTGGAGTGATTGCTATAAAATTTGTGAAATCCTGAGTTTCTAGAGGCATAAATCAAAAGAGTAGATTTTGATAACATTCCATATCATTCAGTGTATACTAGAGGCTATTAGTATATGTTCAAGTATGTGCAAAATACTTTGAGCATGGTCAGTGATCTGAAAAACTTTCAGGTTCCAAGAAAAAGAAAGCCACAAAGGATGAAATGAATGGTGACTTATCAAATTCAATTTCAGCTTACTGGACTTATCCTCGAAGGTAATTATTTGAGCAATGACTGTGATTGACTGTCAGAAGGCACCTTGGTGGTGATGTATGTAGCTAGCATTGCTGATGACTGATCCACTGGCCTGGGTTCAATCCCCAGCTCCTACTACTTTTTATTATCAACAGCAGTTTCCTCTCAGTACTGGAATCCCTATTTTCCATGAAATCTCCATCTTCCATTACTGATCCACATTTTTGTCTCTTCTCAGCTTTCAAAATTCAGATCTGAAAAGATTTTTTTGTAGAGCAGATATAGCATATCAAATTTTAATGATTCTAAAACCCTGCTTCTTCCTGCTTCTCTTTCTAAAATTCCTCATGAGTATCCTCTACTGGCTGTATGGTTTCACCATTCATTGCAATAAGCATACTGGATATTTGCATAATATTTGATCTATCTTGGAAACCTCTGACTGCAGAAACATTTAAGTCATCATTTAAGAAACTGGGAGTGTTTTTCAGAGGCTGATTATTTTTCTTTTTTCCTATCCAATTTTACATAGGACTGATTTGTCTGTACGGAACAGAGCTCTCCTATCTAAGGCAGCTGTAACTCCACATACTTAGTGGAGCTGACTTTAAGGCAGTCTGGATTATCAGCTCTCCAGATATTAATTTGGTGTTTACTCCTGAGAGCTGCTTTTTGCATACTTTTGCCATCAAGTAGGCCACTGCATTTACAATTACTGCAAAGCTGTTAGCAACATAAGGGTGGGCCTTTATGATGTCAGATGCTTTCCATATACTACAAAGTTTCTGAACTCTGTACCTTTTCATTTCGTTCATAATACCTATAACCTGTCCCTTTTTAAGAAGGCATACTTTTCAAATTTTTTTTAAGGCTTGGCTTTGATGAATACTTCTTTCAGAAAAGAAAAAGCTGTTTGAGGGACTATATAACGAACTTTTATGTGTGAAATTAATTCTAAAGTGAAAATCAGTACAATATTCAAGAAAGTGCTCACAGCTACGATAGACTTTAAAAAGTTTTCCATGACTGAGACCAAGAGAGTGAGGAATGATGAATAGGTATAAGACAGAAAAAGGAATGCTTAATAAAGTGAATTAGAACTTTTAGTGAAAAATGAGCTGGGGAGGAGCAGTCTGGGAAGTTGAATGAGATATATGGAAGAACACAGCATAAAAGTAATATTATTGCAGAGAAGCATGTGCTTTTATTTATCAAGAGTAGTTATGACATGGGCTCTTTGGGAAAGGTGAAGATTACTTAAGAGATGATTTTACTCAAATGCTTTTATTTCTTTTGTAAAGGAATATGGGATTCTCAGGCTACACAACTCCTAATTCAACAGTTTGGAGCAAATTCTGCCAAACGACTGGGTCAGAATGGAGGTACACGCATGAGGTTCAAGGCATGGGAACAGGTGCGGGAATCTCTTTCAAAGCATGGATATAAGTGAGTATTAATTCGGTTCTGATTTTGCTGTTAGTGGATGGAAATGATGTCAGTGAAAATGGGGAAAAACTTGTTATGTGTTGAGAGAGGAATGATGATCAGGAATACATGGTTTGAAAGAGATGCATGAACAAATGGGTAAGTGGGATTGGGGGTAAAAGGGCTTTATTGGGTCATTTGCTGATTGACAGTCAAGCAGAGAAGAGGTTGTCGTATATGAATATGCTGAGAAGAAATGTAAGTGGAATGTCTGGTGATTTCTTGGTGTAAGCAAGTGTGAAGTGTGAAAGTTTGTGGTGGGTTTAGGAAGAAAGAAAAGAAATAACATATGTGTGAAGGAAGTGGTGAAAGTGAGCTACTTTGGAAAAGAGGCATGTGCAGGGATGTCAAGAGAGAGTGATTGAATAAAGCAAAAGTAAATGAAACTTAGGGGAGTGGAAGAGTAGAAGGTATTTTGGGAAGCATTGCTTAAATGTGTGGAAGTGTATGGCATGTGGAAGGTGAGATGTGGAAGTATGAGAAAGGGTAGAGGATGATGGAATGGGGAAGTTGTAGCAATAGAGAGAAAAGGTAGGTGTTTGGACAGTACCTTCAAGGAAGGAGTGCAAACAGTTGGGAAGGGTACAACAGAAAGTGGCAGGAGGTCAAGATATACGTATGGGAGCTGAAAAAGAGGGCAGATAAGGGTCAGAATTAGAGAATATCAGTGAATTTCAGAGAGAATGAGAAAATTATTTGGAAGGAGGTGAATGACTTTAGGATATCAAGAGAACGTATGGGAACAGCGGTGAAGAGAGTAGATGGGGAAATGGTAGCAAGCAAAAAAAGAAGTAAGGAAGAGAGATAGTGAGTATTTTGTGTTAGACAACAGGGAGACTTTGTTCATTTCAGCATACTGAATGTAAATTAAAGATTACATGTGAGTGAGTTGAGAGGCTTTATACTCTTAAGCTGCCTCATGTAAATGGGAGTATAGTTAGAGACAGTAAACAGATAATAGTATATGTCATGATAAATATGCCAGAATAATAACTTTTTTTTCCTCATCTTTACAGATACACAGCAGATCAGGTTTATGGGCGATGGAGTGCATTGGTAACATTATATCGGAGAATGATTGAACACAACTCTGATGCGAACAATGAATTGATGACTGTTGCATATCAAGATGCTATAGAATCTGTTTACAAATATGTTCCAGAAAGGAAAACAAAGTTAGCCAAGATCCGGGAAAAACATGGCCAGTCATCTAAAATATTTAAGAGTGAGTATTAAAATTTTTTTTTTCTCTTATTGTTTTTTGTATATTTTTGGCTGGTAATATGAATGGAAATCTCATTACTAATTTGAAATAAAAATGAATTCTCTGACATAGAAATTCACTGGTTCACAGAAAAGTGGACTCTGCCAGTTGAACGAATCTTACTCAGGGGCTACAAAGAGAACTTTGAACTCTTTATCGAAAATGGGAACAAGAAAGAGATTTGGGAGCAGATTGTAAAGGTAGGAGAAAGTTACAGATTGCTTTGTTGCTGCAGGCTTTTGCATTCTGGGCAGGGTAGCAGAAGATGATACAGTGGTATTTTAACATTGCCTCTTTGGTTACCATAGTTAATGGAGACGGAAAAGATTGTTATGAAGATAAATGAGTTTGTTTCAGACATGTTAAAAGACTGTGTATTTAAGGTGTATTATATCACCCTTGACATCTTAAGACTTTTGAGAGTGGAGTAATCAGAATAGATTAAGCTGGAAGTATTGTTTAATAAATTGAAGTAACGAATGCATGAAAGATGTGGAGGTTATGGATATTTTTCTGTAGAGATAACATGAATGCAAAAGTTAGGAGAATAAGTTTTCTTAACATAGTCTGCAAGATAAACAGCATAGATTATGCTTAATTAAATTCAAAGGATTACTTATTACACTGTAAGTGAGGAACAAAACAAATTTGCAAAATCATGTACTCCCACCAAACCAGGTTTGTTTTCCCTTACTCATTCTCTGAACTCCAGTCCCTTTCCATTTACTACCAACCCATCTGCATTCTTATATATATACCTTCAATCTGTGGGGCTCTGTTACTCCTTAGTCCCTTTTGGCATCGCTTGTTACTTAACTTCTGTGTGTACTCTACCTCCTTCATGTGCCTCCCTTAGTCTATTAGATCTGATATGTCCTGCTGAATTCCTCACTGTTATCTATTTTTCCTCGCCTGCTTCAATACCTTCTAAAGACTAATCTTTATGGGACATTCTCTTATGCCTTGATTATTTCTACCAAATCTCTGATCCTCTTTTTATGACAACAGCATTTTGCACTTCCTCCAAGAGCATCAAGTAGCAACTGATATCTTGACATCCCCAGTGTGCAAAGAAATTTCTTTAAATAAAGGTGAACAAAAAAATAACAACTATTGTTTTTTCTTATATATTAAGGCTTAACTCTTCTCTGTTTCAGACAACACAACGTCTACCACACTGATCGATTCAAAGTCCACAAAGAAAATCAAAACTTTCTCATTTATACAATTCGTGTAATGGCCTGCTATACTAGCCATTTCTCCAATTTTTACCTTCTCTTTCCCTTCCATTTTTTCAACTTTCTATATTTCATAATCCCCCAACCCTTTGTCTTTTTCACACCTTATGTTCTCCTGTGTCTATGTTAATCACCCCACCAATACCTCACTCAATCTAGTACTACCACTCCTCAAGGGAAAACTATGCCTTAATTCTGGACTGTCATCACATGGTGGCAACCCTGGACCAAGATTTCTGGCCTTCCTTTCCATCCAGATTCCCTGATCCCTAATTAATGGGAATTCTTCTTGTTTAGTCAATCACTCTCCATCGTAAACAAGACCTACTTTTCCCCATATAATTTTTGCCATGGCATCACTCTATCATCTGATTTGAAAGTTATATTTCTCTTAGTGGTCTTTTGGTACCTGAGCTCTACAGGCACTTACAACTCTTGTGTTTTCCCTCCATATTTATGTCATGCAAGGAATTCTGAATATTCTAATTTTCTCTGCTTTGATTTATATAAAAATAATTCTGGATAGAGACAAGTCCCTACTGACTATTCGCAGAACCCTAAAATATTCATTGCCAAGGTATAAAGGATCAAGCTGTCTCAGTTGCCAATCAGCAATATATAATTCTTATATATTGCTGGAGATTGGGTTGAACCAATACTGCCTATGTATCTTATGTGTGTAGCAAAAGGCAATTTAGAGAGGCAGGTGCAGGAGCTAGAAATCTTTCCCTCCTATCTTAATTTCCAAAAAAAGAGAATAGAGTAAGGAAATAAGCATAAATTTTTTCCGAAAGGACTCAGTCCTCTGTTCTGGATGCTACCTCACTTATGTGGGAAATAGCAAACATGAATGTAAATAAGTTCTTAATACAATTCTTAGCTCAAGTGGAAATGGTGCAGTGCTGTGGGCCTATGTAATTACCCACTTGTATTGTATGGGGAGAGACTTTTATACTCATAGTGCCCTATATCATAAAACTTGTTGAACTTCAGTATACTGTCTGCATTTACTATATCCTCATTCAGTTTATTACATTCTTCCATTAGCCTTACACTGTAAAAATACTTCTTTACACTCTATCTGACAAGTTTCTTCTTTAATTTCAACTTACAGCCTCTGGTTGTTCTATCCCTACATATTTAAAAAAAACTGTGCACTAACTACAGCATCAAGCTGCTGGAAAGATGGGGCTAGTTGATGATGGTGTAGGGTAAGCTAACTGGAATGTGGGGGCTACAGACTATGGGTGAGAGCACAGACTAAGGGTGTAGTGCAGCAGAACAGGGACATGGGACTAGGTGATGGGGGATAGAGGATATGAGGCTAGATGGCCATTGCCTTGGCCACCCACTTAA